>JADBJO010007319.1:45811-60811 GCA_016801955.1 Conus betulinus | reverse complement strand
TAGTTCCTCCTTGTAAGTCTTGGCGTGTTCTTCAGACCAAGTAATGCGCTCTTCTGTATGAAATACTGAATGTTTTTTTTTAACATGAATATCGCCTATTTCCCATTTTAAATTGTACATGTACACGCCAGGACAATAAGTAGTCGCTAAATTTTCATTCTGCAGGTTTTTTTTAGTAACTTTTTTTTTTAGTGACAATGAAATTATTAATTAAGCAACTGCCATTAGGTGACACAAATGTAAAACTCTCCTTTCGTATCATCGTGACGTGTACCATTCACAATTTATAAAAATCGAACATAACACATAAATCTAACAAAAATTTATCGAACTTATTTATACATGAGTCTTTAGAGCAGCACTTTAAACACATCATTTTCATCGTCATGTTCATGATCATCTTCAGTAAAACCATCTTCATCATATAAATCATCACCACCACAGATTATCAATATCATAATCACCCACCCCATTAAAATCACAATCTTCATCATAATCACTATCATCTGCAGGTTTGAAATTTGACATAGTGTCCAGTTTGGGTTGTTGACGTCCAGTCCGTGCATTCAAATTACCACACAACAAAATATATTACATCCTTATTTTCTGTAATTTCTAACATAGTATCTTTAAGAATCACGCTTCGATGTAAAGACACATTCTGGTATTTTTGATTGCATGTGCACGCACATGCGCACTCTCGCGCAGGCTGCGCGCCACACACACACACACACACACACACACACACACACACACACACACACACACACACACACACACACACACACACACACACACACACACACACACACACACACACACACACACACACACACACACACACACACACACACACACACACACACACACACACACACACACACACACACACACACACTCTGATGATCTGTCCATTTTGCTCGCATGACTGCTGCACAAATGATCTCTTCTGGAAATAATAATATATTTCTCGTCTTCTCTTAAACTATAAAGTAAGTTCTTCTCTTAAACCATAAAGTAAGTTCTTCTCTTAAACTATAAAGTAAGTTCTTCTCTTAAACTATAAAGTAAGTTCTTCTCTTAAACTATAAAGTAAGTTCTTCTAATCTTAACCCAGGTCCGTTCCAACCCAGTAATAATGATAGTAACAACACCAAAACTGCTATCAATAGTTATGAGGGAAGTAATAATGACAATAACAATACCAAAACTACTGTCACTAGTTATGAGGGAAGTAATAATGACAATAACAATACCAAAACTACTGTCACTAGTTATGAGGGAAAGTAATAATGACAATAACAACACCAAACTACTACTCAATAGTTATGAGGGAAGTAATAATGACAATAACAATACCAAAAACTACTATCACTAGTTATGAGGGAAGTAATAATGACAATAACAATACCAAAACTACTATCAATAGTATGAGGGGAAGTAATAATGACAATAACAATACCAAAACTACTATCAATAGTTATGAGGGAAGTAATAATGACAATAACAATACCAAAACCAAAACTACTATCAATAGTTATGAGGGAAGTAATAATGACAATAACAATACCAAAACTACTATCAATAGTATCAATAGTTATGAGGGAAGTAATAATGACAATAACAATACCAAAACTACTGTCAATAGTTATGAGGGAAGTAATAATGACACAACAACAATACCAAAACTACTATCAATAGTTATGAGGGAAGAGAGGGAGACGACAAGGACCAAAACTACTATCAATAGTTTAGGAGGGGGGAGAGATAGATGGGGAAGGAGGACAAAAGAGGAGAAGGGAAGGAAAAAAGAGGAGAAGAAGGATACAGGTTATGGGGAAAAGGGGATCTAATGAGCATATTGATAGTTATAACAATAAACATGATTATAGCCATGTCATAAATATAGTGATGCTATGGGAAACTGGAGAGATGGTAGGTTGGAAATGTCAGTAATGTTTTAATGATATCAATAATACTAGTAATATAACAGTTGTGTTAGTTGATAAGTTGTACCAACAGTTAGAAGATAATGGTAAGAAGATTAGAATTGGTAGTAATTGAAATAATAGTAATCATAATAGTGATAATGATGATGATGATGATACTGGTGATGCAAATACTAACGGAGGTAGTAACAATTGTGAGAGATTTTTTTTTTTTTTCTAAATAATACGGTATGATGGTAATAACGATGATAATGATAATGGCAGAAGTAATATTAGTGATAATATAATGTGGGTGGAAAGGAACCGAATGATGAATAAAAAAAAAAAGCACACAGTATTGCAAGATAATGATGATAATGATAGTACTTAATGTGTAATATATAATAATATCAATAATACAAGTAAATATTCATGGAGTTGTAACAACATGTTTGATATGGATGATGGTGCAAATATCAGAATTGGAAACAATATAGTAATCATAATAGTGATGTTTATGATGATAAAGGAGATGTTAATATTAATTCAGGTAGTAAGAATACTATTTTTTTTTTCAATCGATAAATCTTCTTCTTCCTCGTTCGCCTCTCTGTAGATGTCCAGCCCAGTGTCCTGGGTGAAGACAGTCGTCCGCCGCAGCTCCTCCAGGGTGCCGTACAGCTTGGCCTCCAATGCTGTCGGCCAGTGTCCGCCAATATTATGATGTTTGATGATAATAATGACGATAATAATAAGATGATAAAGTGATGAAGGTAATAATGACAGAATACACATGATAGGTGTACTAATACTACAGTGTAACGAATGTTCAGTAGACAGCCACAGTGGCCAGTCAATGGTCATACTCAACGAGCTACACATCAAGGGAACGCAACGTGTTCTGTGTTGCTCCAAAACCCGGCAGCATCAGTTCTCTCCCCTAGCTTATTCATCGCCAACTCTTCAATTTTTCTTCTTCCAGTGACGACAGCACACACACACACACACACACACACACACACACACACAAACACACACTCACATCATCATGCGCGCGCGCGCGCGCGAAAAACACGTGTTTGATGACCCCCCTAACTGGGTTTCTAGTCACGATTGTAAATGGGATCTTCCTACTCCGAAAGACCACACAGCCAATCGAACTGAGAATCAAAGGGACGCAATTTGATATTGGATATTGATCTGTGTATTGTGATCCTTTCATCAAAGAGGGGGCGGGAAGCGAGAGAGGAGCTAGGTGGGAAACATCCGCATTCCTTTTGACATGTTTGTGCAAACGACACTGCCGCACTGGAGTCATGTGCGTTACGGTGAAAGTGGTTGTTGTCATACATGCACAACGGACAAACTGGACTTATTGTTTTGGACAAGCGAGGCGGTTATTTGGGGATATTTACAGGGAGAGAATGGGTGTGCCTGTGTTTTTACAGCTGAATCTTTTTGTCTTTCTGTTTCTGTATGGGTCAACTTCTCTCTCTCTCTGTGTGCGCGCGCGCGCGCGCGTGTGTGTGTGTGTGTGTGTGTGGTGTGTGTGTGTGGTGTGTGTGCGCGCGGTGCGCGCGCGCGCGGTGTTTGTGTGTGTGTGGTGCGCGTGGTGGGTCTGTACACGTGCGTCGTACACTCGCGCGTGTCTGTATTAATGATAATTATCAGACATACACAACGAAAAAAAAATGGATTCATTGCTTCGGAGAAGGGGGCGAGTAATTTTAGAATGCTCAAATGGGAGAGAATGGATGCGTCTGTTTATCATTTTCAATTTCTTCGTCTCTTTCTATCTTCTGTCTCTGTGTCTACTTCTACGCCGCTCTCTTTATGCCCTACTCTGTGCCTGTCAGTCTCTCTCTCCCGTGTCTTGGGAGATGTGTTTGTGTGTGCATGTGTGTGTACTGATGACTCAAATTGGTCTGACACTACTTTTCTCCTCTTTCTTCCCCCTTTCCGTTCTCGCTCTCGCGGCAGACAGATGTGGACATTGACAGAGAGGGAGTGAGGAGTGAGGGAGGGACGCGGAGATGGAGAGACAGACGAGAGAGACAGAGAGAGAGAGAGAGAGAGAGAGACAGACAGACAGACAGACAGACAGACAGAGAGACAGAGAGAGAGAGAGAGAGAGAGAGAGAGAGAGAGAGAGAGAGAGAGAGAGAGAGAGAGGCAGGCAGATAGAGAGGCAGAGAGAGAGAGAGAGAGAGAGAGAGAGAGAGAGAGAGAGAGAGAGAGAGAGAATCAGGCAGAGAGAGAAGAAGACAGAGAGAGAGATGGAAGGGTAGATAATCAGACAGACAGACAGACAGACAGACAAAGAGGGAATGTATGAGGAAATGCTGTAATCGGGTGGGGAAAAAAAAAAAACATATAGATACTTAAAATTTACATACAGATCAGCTATGTTAACTTTTATTAAAATAAACGAATTTTTTTAAACATCTTCATCACAAAAAAAACATGCGTGAGTCACGAGAATTATAGACACAGTACACAAGTTATCAATAGTTATATAAACAAATCACTGCAGTTATTCATTGTAGGCATACGTACGCATTCACATACAAAATCAGCCAGGTTTCGGGCTCCTGAAGTGCACACACTGATACATAACAAAAAGAGCTGCGTGTTGTTCTCCATGCATTGCACGGCATGTTGCTCCGATATTGACAAGGGCGTATCAAGGATAAGCCATGGCGACGAGTACTAGACCAGTCATTTTTCCCATGGCGCTACCGGTGATAGGCTCTTGCAATACTCTGGCAACACCACCATCAATGTAAAGATATCGAGTAAAAAAAAAAAAAGCACTAAGCATTAGCATTAGCATCAAAAACAAAACACTGGTGAAATATTTTTACCACGTCATACCCAAACCACACACAAAAATCAAGACATGAATATGTAACACAGATCCCCCCCCTTCCCCCCCCCCCCCAAACTCCACATGTCCCGGTCCATGAACCCCTCCCCCCCCCACCCCCCCCTGCCTCTCCAACCCCTCCTTCCCATCGACACACACACACACACACACACACACACACACACACACACACACACACAGTACGCGCGCGCGAGCACTCTCAACGCCAACCCCCCCCCCCCTCCCCCCATCTCTCTCCCAGAATTTTAAGGGAAAGAAAAGATGAAAAGTGTGAGGACAGCTAAAGGGACCAGTGAGACAGACAAATAATGGACGACAGTAAAGACAGGGAAAAAAGTGAAAATGTTAGAGGGAAAACGTAAACATAAAGGCAATCAAAGAAAAAGACGAAATGGGAAATTGCAAGTACAAAATCTTCACAAGGTATATAAACGATTACACACACACACACACGCACGCACACACGCGCACACACACACGAACGCGCCTACACACACACAAGCACACGCGAGCCACTCACACAAATATACACGCATTCACACACATGCGCACGCGCAGTACACACAGACAAACATGCATTTCCAAACACAAACAAAATTGAGACAGGACTAATGTTTAAATAGGCACCGCCATGTGTTTCGTGACTGCAATATTTGTCACAGCGTAACAAGGACATTTGCTTGCATAAAAAAAAGATAAACCAAAACGGGACTATTAAAGTAAAACGCTACTGTCAATGAGATTTATCACATCCAAATGCCAGCTTCATGAATATCTTTTTTCACAACTTGATCAAGATAATATACCCCCCCCCAAACCCACACACACACACACACACACACACACAAATTCCGATCCACACATCATTCCTCTTGACCAAATGACTTGTTGCTCCGATATTTCCAATGGTGTATCATGGATAGGCCGTAACCAACATTGAACAAATCCTCTTCGGGATGGCGCACCCAGGATAGGCCCTTGGCAAAGATCTGGCAGCAACACGGTCCCATCCTACCTCAAAGCACAGCAATGGAACATGAAATACCGATAAAAGATATCATCACATCATACCCCAAACCCAACAGAACACTTTTTCAAAGGCAAACAGAGAGCGAATACAAAAATTACCCCCCCCCCCCCCCTCTCCCTCATCCATCCTCTTCACTGTCCCTCCCCCATCCCCTTCCTATAGCACACGCACACACACTCACTCTCTTCCATCCCATTAACTCTCTCCCTCCCCTTTCCATTCCTATAACACACACACACACACACACACACACACACACTCTCTTCCATTCCATGCACTTTCCCTCCCCCTTCCATCCCCTTCCTATAACACACTCTTCCATTCAGTGCACTCTCCCTCCCCCTTCCAATCACACACACTTCCATTCAGTGCACTCTCCCTCCCCCTTCCTATAACACACACTTTCCCATTCAGTGGATTCTCCCTCCCCCTTCCATCCCCTTCCTATAACACACACACACACTCTTCCATTCAGTGCACTCTCCCTCCCATGCCCTTCCTATAACACACACACACACACACACACACACACATCTTCCATTCAGTGCACTCCCCCCCCCCTCCCATCCCCTTCCTATAACACACGCACACTCTTCCATTCCCTCGTTCCTTGCCCTCCCTCTCTCTCTCTCTCACACCTTTGAGCCTGCAAACACGTTCATATAAATAGAATTACATATCAAGCAGTCCTTCACAATACGTTATGCCCTCCCCCTAAGCACAGGCACAGATGGACAACCATGGATATTCAAATACAACCCAAACCAATACATGGCACCGACATGTGTTCCCGTACTGTAATAGTCGCAATGGCCTAGCAATGACTTGAACTATCTGACAGTAAAACCACCCAGTTGCTTGCATAAAAAAAAAAGTAAACCAAAACGACACTATTAAAGTAAAACACTTGTGTTATATATATATATATATATATATATATATATATATATAATGCTGAACAATTAAGTAGTGGGGGAAAACAAGTGCAGGTTAACAACTCTTTCCATCATTATAGTAATGACTTGGCAAAGATTTGAAATTGAGAGGGGAAAAAAAAAAATTGAAGATGAAGTAAATAGGAAAATGTATATATCATAAATATGAAAAACCCTTCACTAGCTGCATGAGGAAACTATCACAATCCCTCTCGAAGACAGATCTATATGTATCGCTGCAATCCCTCTCGAAGACAGATCTGTATGTATCGCCTGCTCCGAGGCATCCCTCTCCGAGGCATCCCTCTCGAAGACAGATCTATATGTATCGCCTGCTCCGAGGCCTTTCGTCCGCTGGATCGGACTCATCAGGGAGACACGGCTGATTGTGTTGTGCTCTTGGCGTCAGATAGAGACACACACACAGCCATAATTCTGTGGTGTTTCGACCACCAGGGGTTCGAAAAAGAATCAACAGCACCCCCAAAGCAGCCAGCGAAAGGTAGTAGAATTAAACAAAAGTGAAAGTGTGGAGAGGAAAAAAAGTTGTTGAAAACTAAAAATATTAGGCAAACAGTATAAAATGTAAGGGACAATCTTTGAGCCTATGCTTGAGGATCCATTAAGGATGCAAGGGAGATCAAAAGATACGGAACAGTCCGAGTGGTCAGCTCTGCTGTTCAATAACCCAAGCATTGTCAGCGGCTAAGAATTGTGCAGAGAACAACCTTTCCTTGGATCTCGTAAGAGATGCAATCACCCACTGATTGACCAAACAATATAATACTGAACAATTAAGTAGTGGGGGGGGAAAACAAGTGCAGGTTAACAATATATATATATATATATATATATATATAGAATACCACTAAAATGCCTAATAAAATTCTTAAAATGCTCGACCCCTTGGGGAGCAACATCTGTTAAAAAAGAAGTTTTAAAATTAAAACTTCTTTACCATATATATATATATATATATATATATATATATATAAAAAATAACCTTGACGCCAGTTTCAAGAATAGTCTTTTTATACAATTTGATCACGATAAGATACCACAATGGCAAAACATTCGAACCAAAAACACAAACCTTTTTAAATTCCGCCTACCTGAAACACAATATCATATACATAAAGTCATCAACACAACACACTCACGTCCCTTTCCCTCCCTCCCTCCCAGAAAATCACACACACACTCACTCACTCACTCTCTCTCTCTCACACACACACACACACACACACACACGCTTCATCTCACTCTTTTTCATTCCATACACTCTCCCTCGCCTTTGCCTGCCCTCCCTCTCCCTCCAAGAAAATCACACACACACACACACACACACACACACACACACACTCAGTGAGTCCACACACACCTACACTTATTAAATACAGCTGCATATCAAGCAGTCCTTCACAATACGTTGTGTTGCTCCGACATTTACAAGGACGTATCAAGGAGACGCCACAGCGAAAATTGAACAAATAATAATCTTCGCTATGGCGTACCCGTGATAGGCCCTTGCAAAGATCTGGCAGCAACACAATCCATTTTTCTTATCAACAATTACAAAGCATTATAAGAAGACATACATTATCAAGAAAGATGTAACCAAATCGGCTTTACAGACATCCTTCATCATACGGTGTTTTGCTATAATGTGTACGATGGCATACCAAAGGTAGGTCATAGCAAAGATTGGACAGCACAACACTTTTCTTCTGCAAAAATTATTTAGCATTCGTGGTGTAAAAAAACAAACAAAAAACATACGCACACACACCGCTGACACTATCAAACATCCTTTGCAGTCCCATCAGCCCCTCTTCCATCGCATTTACCATCCTTTACCACTTTTCCCTCCCTCCCTCAAAGCAATCACACCTCCCCCCCCCCCCCCCCCTCTCACTCTGTCTCTCTCTCTCTCTTCTTCCATCCATGCACTCTCCCTCGCCCCTTTCTCTCTCTCCCTCCCACAAAGCAAACACACACACACACACACACACACACACACACACACACACACCTGTAAGTCTACACACCCATACACATAAATTATAAAAGTGCATATCAAGCAGTCCTTCACAATACGTTGTGTTGCTCCGATATTTACAAGGACGTATCAAGGAGACGCCACAGCGAAAATTGAACAAATAATCTTCGCAATGGCGTACCCATGATAGGCCCTTGCAAAGATCTGGCAGCAACACGATCCATTTTCATATCAACAATTACAAAGCATTATCATGAGGGCATAAATTATTAAGAAAGATGTAATCAAATCTGCGTTACAGATATCCGTTATATGGTGTTTTGCTGTAATGATTTCGATGGCGTACCAAAGGCAGACCAAAGCAAAGATTGGACAGCACAACATTTTTTTTTTTTTGCAAAGATTATCTAATACTGTTGATGTAAAAAAAAAAAAAAAAAAAAAGAAAAAAACACAATACCACTACGACACTATCGATCATTATTTGCAGTCCTAACAGCCTCTCTTCCATCCATTCACTCCCTCGCCCCTTTCCCTCCTCAAAGAACACAAACACACACACACACACACACACACACACACTCACTCTCTCTCTCTCTCTCTCTCTCTCTCTCTCTTCCATCCCATTCACTCTCCCCTCGCCCCATTTCCCACACACACACACACACACACACACACACACACACACACACACACACACACACACACACACACACCACTGTACAAATCTACACACACATATATATAAAAAGCTGCATATCAAGCAGTCCTTCACAATACGTTGTGTTGCTCCGATATTTACAAGGACGTATCAAGGAGACGCCACAGCGAAAATTGAACAAATAATCTTCGCAATGGCGTACCCATGATAGGCCCTTGCAAAGATCTGGCAGCAACACGATCCATTTTTCATTAACACAATTACAAAGCATTATGATAAGGCATAACTTATTAAGAAAGATGTAATCAAATCTGCGTTACAGATATCCGTTACATGGTTTTTTGCTATAATTTTTTGATGGCGTACCAAAGTAGACCAAACAAAAGATTGGACAGCACAACATTTTTTTTCTGCAATGATTATCTGCTGTGTAAAAAAAAAAAAAAAAAAAGAAACCGAACATACCACTGACACTATCAAACATCATTTGCAGTCCTAACAGTCTCTCTTCCATCCCATTCACTCTCCCTCTCCCCCTTTCCCTCCCTCACAGAAAATCACACACACACACACACACACACACACACACACACACACACACACACACACACTCACACACATCCATACACACATAAATAAAACTGCATATCAAGCACACCTTTCAATACGTTGTGTTGCTCCGACATTTACAAGGACGTATCAAGGAGGCACCACACCCACACACACACAACACACACACTTCACACACATCACACATACACACCACACACACCATCACAGTCACACACACCCACACACACACACACACACACACACACACAACACCACACACACACACACACACATCTTCCACCCATCACTTGCACACACGATCATTTTCCACAATTACACACACAAACAACACACAATCTACGCACACACCCATAAATCACATATAAATAAAAAAGCATTCAAGCAATCCTTCACAATACGTTGTGTTGCTCCGATATTTACAAGGACGTATCAAGGAGACGCCACAGCGAAAATGGAACAAATCATCTTCGCAATGGCGTACCCATGATAGGCCCTTGCAAAGATCTGGCAGCAACACGATCCATTTTTATATGAAGAGTTACAAATCATAGATATTAGCAAGGAATGGACTATCAGCAAGATGTAACCAAATCGGCTTTACAGCCCCCTTCATCATATGGTGTTTCTCTGTAATATGTACATAGCGTACGAAAGATAGGCCGTAGGAAAGAATGGATAGCATAACACTTTTTTTCTGCAAATAGTATCTACCATTTATAATAAAAAAACCACCACACACATACCAAAGATCATTTGCAGTCCTAACCACCTCTCTTCCACCCCCTCGCCCCTTTCCCCCCTCCCTCAAAGAAAATCACACACACACACACACACACACACACACACACACACACACACACACACACACACACTACACGCCCATACACATATAAAACTGCATATCAAGCAGTCCTTCACAATACGTTGTGTTGCTCCGATATTTACAAGGACGTATCAAGGAGACGCCACAGCGAAAATTGAACAAATAATCTTCGCAATGGCGTACCCATGATAGGCCCTTGCAAAGATCTGGCAGCAACATGATCCATTTTTTATTAAGGGTTACAAATCATAAATATACAAAATTACAAAAGATAAATATTAACAAGGAAATTAATTATCAGTAAGATGTAACCAAACCTGCTTTACAGCCCTCATCATATGTTTCTCTGCAATATGTACGATAGCGTACGAAAGTCAGGCCATAGGAAAGAAACGACAACAGACAACACTTTTTTTTGCAAATATCATCTACCATTGATAATTAAATAAAAACCAAACACACACATACCCAAAAGATCATCTGCAGTCCTAACACCTCTCTTCCACCCCATTCCCCTGTCCTCTCGCCCCTTTTTCCCCCAAAGAAAATCACACACACACACACACACACACACACACACACACACACACACACACACAGTCACACACACACACACCCACACACACACAGTCTAACACCCATACACATATAAAGCTGCATATCAAGCAGTCCTTCACATACGTTGTGTTGCTCCGATATTTACAAGGACGTATCAAGGAGACGCCACAGCGAAAATTGAACAAATAATCTTCGCAATGGCGTACCCATGATAGGCCCTTGCAAAGATCTGGCAGCAACACGATCCATTTTTCATATCAACAATTACAAAGCATTATTATAAGGCATAGATTATTAAGAAACATGTAATCAAATCTGCGTTACAGATATCCGTTATATGGTGTTTTGCTGTCATTTCGTTGGCGTATCAAAGGTAACCAAAGCAAAGGTTGGACAACACAACATTTTTTTTTCTGCAAAGATATCTGGCACTGTTGATGTTAAAAAAAAAAATTTAAAAAAAAACACATACAACTAACACTATTAAACATCATTTGCAGTCCTAACAGTCTCTCTTCATCCCATCCCATTCACTCTCCCTCGCCCCTTTCTCTCTCTCACACACACACACACACACACACACACACACACACACACACACACACACACTCACACACACACACACACACTCACACACACACACACACACACACACACACACACACACACACACACACACACACACTCTCACTCTCACTCTCTCTCTCTCTCTCTTCCATCCCATTCCATTCACTCTCCCTCGCCCCTCCTCTCCCACACACACAGAAAATCGCGTACACACACACACACACACACACACACACCTGTAAATCTACACACCCATACACATATAAAGCTGCATATCAAGCAGTCCTTCACAATACGTTATGTTGCTCCGATATTTACAAGGACGTATCAAGGAGACGCCACAGCGAAAATTGAACAAAAAATCTTCGCAATGGCGTACCCATGATAGGCCCTTGCAAAGATCTGGCAGCAACACGATCCATTTTTATATTGAGAGTTACAAATCGTAGATATTAACAAGGAATGGATTATCAATAAGATGTAATCAAATCTGCTTTATAACCCCCTTCATCATATGGTGTTTCTCTGTAATACGTGCGATAGCGTACGAAAGATAAGCCACAGGAAAGAATGGATAGCATAACACTTTTTTTTTCTGCAAATATTATCTACCATTGATGATTAAATAAAACCACACACACATACCAAAGATCATTTGTAGTCCTAACAATCCTCTCTTCCACCCCATTCACTCCCCCCTCGCCCCTTTCCCCCCCCCCCCCCCTCCCTCAAGAAAAAATCACACACACACACACACACACACACGCACACACACACACACACACACACACACACACACACACACACACACACACACACACACACATCCATCCTGTGAGTCTACACACCCATACACATGTAAATAAAGCTGCACATCAAGCAATCCTTCACAATACGTTGTGTTGCTCCGATATATTTACAAGGACGTATCAAGGAGACGCCACAGCGAAAATTGAACAAATAATCTTCGCAATGGCGTACCCATGATGGGCCCTTGCAAAGATCGGCAGCAACACGATCCATTTTTCGTATCAACAGTTACAAAGCATTATAATCAGCCATAAATTATCAAGCCAAATGGAACCAAATCTGCTTTACCCTTCATCGCATGGTGTTTTGCTGTAATATTTGTGATGGCGTACCAACGCTAGGCCATAGCAAAGACTGGACAACACATCGCTTTTTTTTGCAAATATGATCTAGCGTTGGCGATGTTAAAAAAAAAAAACAAAACTACACACACATACACATACTACTGACACTGTCAAAGATCATTTGCAGTCCCAACCGCCTCTCTTCCATCCCATTCACTCTCCCTTACCCCTCTCCAACCCTACCTCCCAAAAAACACACACACACACACACACACACACACACACACACACACACACACACACACACACACACACACACACACACACACACACACACTCACACAAAGCGCGCGCTCGCACGAACATTAAGAAATCGTGAAGAAATTAGAAGGATGAAAAATACAAGATTTACAAAATTATTAAGAAGAAATAGCATGCGAAAAATTCAATACATGATACATTTTTTTTATCTTACTCCTTTTTTTTTTGTGATATCAACCCCCGCTACTTCTCCATTCCGATTGTTCATTAGGAAAATGAGGGGAGGACACAAACATCACCCCCCCCACCCACCTACCCCTAATGGTCCACAGTACTACTTCAGAAAACATCACATCCCCCTTACCCCCGAATGGTCCTCAGTACTACTTCAGAAAACATCACATCCCCCACACCCCCTACACCCGAATGGTTCACAGTACTACTTCAGAAAATCACATCACACCCCCCCTACACCCCCGAATGGTTCACAGTACTACTTCAGAAAACATCACATCCCCCCACCCCCTACACCCGAATGGTCCACAGTACTACTTCAGAGTATAAGTGTGCACTGTCGGTACGTATGCTCTTTCAACTGTGTGACAATCAGTATGAACACGTGGGCATGCACATGTACGTGAGTGTTCATACACATACAAAGAACAGAAACACTACGTTGCTCTGATATTTGCAGTGACGTATCGAGGGACAGGCCATAGCCAAGACTGCACACATGATCTTGGCGATGGCGTATCCATGATAGGCCCTTGCTAACATCTGGCAGTAACACGTCCCAATCATGACACAAAGTTAAAAAAAAAAAAGCATCAAGCATTAAAACATTATGCAACTGAATATCAAATCTTAACGATGTTAAAACACTATGTTCCCAGAGTCTCCTCTGAACTGTCAATTTGTTCCCGGCGTCTCCAGTGAACTGTCAGTTTGTTCCCAGCATCTCCAGTGAACTGTCAATTTGTTCCTGGCGTCTCCAGTGAACTGTCAATTTGTTCCTGGCATCTCCAGTGAACTGTCAATTTGTTCCCAGCATCTCCAGTGAACTGTCAATTTGTTCCCGGCGTCTCCAATGAACTGTCAATTTGTTCCCGGCGTCTCCAATGAACTCACAATTTGTTCCCGGCGTCTCCAATGAACTGTCAACTTGTTCCCGGCGTCTCCAATGAAACTGTCAATTTGTTCCCGGCGTCTCTAATGAACTGTCAACTTCTTCCGGGCGTCTCCAATGAACCGTCAATTTGTTCCGGCGTCTCTAATGAACTGTCAACTTCTTCCGGGCGTCTCCAATGAACCGTCAATTTGTTCCGGCGTCTCTAATGAACTGTCAACTTCTTCCGGGCGTCTCCAATGAACCGTCAATTTGTTCCCGGCGTCTCTAATGAACTGTCAACTCTTCCGGGCCGGCGTCTCCAATGAACCGTCAATTTGTTCCCGGCGTCTCTAATGAACTGTCAACTTGTTCCGGGCGTCTCCAATGAACCGTCTATTTGTTCCGGCGTCTCCAGTGAACTGTAAACTTGTTCCCGGCGTCTCCAGTGAACTGTAAACTTGTTCCCGGCGTCTCCAGTGAACTGTCAATTTGTTCCCGGTGTCTCCAGTGAACTGTCAATTTGTTCCCGGCGTCTCCAATGAAACTGTCAATTTGTTCCCGGCGTCTCCAATAAAC
>JADBJO010007319.1:25811-40811 GCA_016801955.1 Conus betulinus | reverse complement strand
AGGACACAATGAGACATGCAAAGACTGTACTCGTTGAGAGACCCTCCACACAAACGGCCGACTGTGAGGACACAATGAGACATGCAAAGACTGCACTCGTTGAGAACCTCCACACAAACGGCCGACTGTGAGGACACAATGAGACATGCAAAGACTGTACTCGTTGAGAACCCTCCACACAAACGGCCGACTGTGAGGACACAATGAGACATGCAAAGACTGTACTCGTTGAGAACCTCCACACAAACGGCCGACTGTGAGGACACAATGAGCATGTACAGCCTGTCCTCGTTAAGACCCTCCACACAAACGGCCTACTGTGAGGACACAATGAGACATGTAAAGACTGTACTCGTTGAGACCCTCCACGCAAACGGCCGACTGTGAGCACACACAATGATATACAGCGCACTGACATTGATGCCATTTGCTCTGTTCTTTCCCTTCACCGTGTATCAACAGGTAGCTCTGCACTGTTCCCTGGCTTTTATCCGTACTGGACCGGTTTTATCCGTTCTGGACCGGTTTTATCCGTACTGGACCGGTTTTATCCGTTCTGGACCGAACACCGAGCTGATGTCACTAATCTCTGATCAACATTCTGACAAAACATTCTTCACTGACAACTGGAGATCTAAGGTCATGTGACTTGTTTCATTCTATGTTGGTCATTACAATCCAGTTCACTGACAAGTGGAGGTCTAAGGTCATGTGGCTGGTTTCATTCCATGTTGGTCATTACAATCAAACAACCGGTCCTGAAAGTTGGACACTGTCAATGTGCCTCTAAAAATAAACCATTTAACTAAGACATCGATTCCATTTTAGGAAAATTCAACTCTGAAAAATAAAACCAAAAGTTTACATTTGCAGAAGCTGTTAGTAAAACGTTATATTGTGACTTTTTTTCATGACACGAAAACTTGAAAACGCCCTTTCATATTTAAAGTATGTACTCACGTATCCAAACAGACACGTCAAAAAAATATCCCCTTCTACACCCCATCCCCACCTCCCGCCATTCCTTCCCCACACCCTCAAGTCTCCCCCCACCCCCTCAAAAATCCTTCCCATAAATCTGTCTGGTAGTATCATTCAACGATTCTGGACATCTTTGAAGGATGGGAAATAGAATGTGGATCATTTGCGCGATGCAGGAATATTCCAATTTGAAAAAACAAAATGTTCAAACACTCCGTTTCACGTCCTTAACCTGTCCAACGCGTCTCACCTGTGCCTCTGTGTAGCAGTCTGTTGCGCCGTCACCTTGTTCGTGGTGCTGTCTTCTGTGTAGCAGTCTGTTGTGTTGTCACCTTGTTCCCGGTGCTGTCTTCTGTGTAGCAGTCTGTTGTGTTGTCACCTTGTTCCCGGTGCCGTCTCTTATGTGTAGCAGTCTGTTGCGCTGTCACCTTGTGCCCGGTGCTGTCTTCTGTGTAGCAGTCTGTTGTGCTGTAACCTTGTTCCCGGTGCTGTCTCTTCTGTGTAGCAGTCTGTTGTGCCGTCACCTTGTTCCCGTGCCGTCTCTTCTGTGTAGCAGTCTGTTGTGTTGTCACCTTGTTCCGGGTGCCGTCTCTTCTGTGTAGCAGTCTGTTGTGCTGTAACCTTGTTCCCAGTGCTGTCGTCCTGTGCCTGGCGTCTCTAAGGGTTGCCCTCCTGTTCCCAGTGTCTCCTCACTGTCGTCGCTCCGTTTCGGGTGTCTCCCCAGGGCTGTCGTGGTGCTTCCGACGTCTCCCCCAGGGCTGTCATCGTGCTTCCGACGTCTCCCCAGGGCTGTCATCGTGCTTCCGACGTCTCCCCCAGGGCTGTCATCGTGCTTCCGGCGTCTCCCCCAGGGCTGTCATCGTGCTTCCGACGTCTCCCCAGGGCTGTCATGGTGCTTCCGACGTCTATCCCGGGCTGTCATCCCTGTTCAAAACGAACAACATCCAGTCATCGTATTTATGCGTGAAAACGTGCGTATATCGATCTCTCTATATGCCGCACGTGTGCGTATGCGTGCGTGCGTGCGTGCGTCCGTGTGTGTGTGTGTGTGTGTGTGTGTGCGCGCGTGTGCCTGTGCCTGTGTGTGAGTGTGTGTGAGCGTGTGAGCGTGTGTGTGTGTGTGTGTGTCCCAGCGTGCGCATGCGCGCATTTGCGCCACGCGTGTAAGTTTGTGGCACCAACGATCCTCACGACATTGTCACTGTGGTAGAAAAAAAAATGATTGTCATCACTTTGCGAAATCCTGGTTTCCAGTGATAACTTGAAAACGTTAAGCTCACGATAAAGATTGTCTGACCGGCTTACTGATTGCAGTGAGTAATTTCCCTTATGATAAGGAATTGGTCTGATTGGCTCACTGATTGCGATGATGTCACTTCCCCAATGATAAGGAATCGGTCTGATTGGCTCACTGCAGTGACGTCACTTCCCTCATGACAAGGAATCGGTCTGATTGGCTCACTGATTGCAGTGACGTCACTTCCCTCATAAGGAATCAGTCTGATTGGCTCACTGATTGCGGTGATGTCACTTCCCTCATACGAAATCAGTCTGATTAGTTCACTGACTGCAGTGACGTCACTTCCCTCATGATAAGGAATCGGTCCGATCGGCTCACCGATCGCAGTGATGCCAGTTTCCCAAGGAGAACAATGCACACCGAGGGGAAAATAAGACAGTAAACCTTTGCCCTCAAATATACTGGAAGCTTTACATGCATGTACTCCTAACTCATTACGTCCAGATGAGAATGCAGATGTTCCAGAATGTGTCTCTTACCTGGTGCAAATCGTGTAGCACCCTGTTCTCTCTGCTATGAAAACCAAGGATGGTGCGCTATGGAATCCTGGTGGCCTGGTACCGGATTTGGGACAGTGGCCAGTCCCTAAAATCCTGGCACCAAACAAAAAAGCCATCAGATACGAATTAAAATCAAACACAAACTTCAGACTTTGGTCCATTCCTGATTCAAAACCAAGTCGCTAATCCCTAAGACAGGCACACCACATCCTATAAGAAACATGCCAATGTCTAATAAAGGGAATACAAAGAAAACGAAAAAGAATACCTTAGTACCGAAAAAAAGACGCTACATTCTGAGGAAACAAAACTGTAGGCCTTCCATAAGAGAAAAGCCAATATAAAAAAAAAAGACACTGGACCCTATGAAAGGACACATGTTACTTAACATCCCTAGTGAGGAGGAGACAAGACCACACTAGACCTTATCACAGGAGTTTGATAATATATGAAAAATGAGCACACAGTTCCGTGAAAGACGGCCACTGTTCCGTATAAATAAAGACTTGAAATCCTGTGAAAAGAAGAAACATAACCGTCAGAAACAAAACTAACTCCGTGAAAAAAGAGCAGGAAGCCCTGAGAAAAAGAGGCACTAAACCGTGTGAACGTAGTCGTTAGACCACATGAAAGGTGAACACCAAACTCTGTTAGTGAAGATGATAATACTAGGTAAACATTATTCTGCGGAAAGGACTACGAAAGGAACGGACCAAACCGTATCAAAAACGAATGCTGATCTCTATGAAAAGAGATTTTGAGCGCTGTGAAATATGTTTAACCCTGAGAAACAAGACTCAAAACCGTGAAAGGAGGAAACTAATCACCAGGAAAGAGGATTCTGAACTGGTCAATATCTGTCTCCCAATTTTCGAAAGTTGCTCGCTTCTGCTAGTGTGTGTATGGATGGTGTGTGTGTGTGTGTGTGTGTGTGTGTGTGTGTGTGTGCGGTGCGTGCGTTGAGTGCGTGCGCACGCGCGCGCTTGTGTGTGTGTGTGTGTGCGTGCATGCGTGCGCGCGCGCGTGCGTGCATGTGTGTGTGTGTGCGCGCGCACATGTGCGAGTACATGCGTACACGCACGCAAATACGTGTGTACGTGTGTGGCTCCAGCGATCCTCATACCTTTGTCACTCTGGTTAAAAAAAAAAAAAGATCTGTTACAATGATTGTGATCATTTGGCAAAATCCTGGCCCCAAGTTGTAACGTGAAAACTTTGTTCAGCCTCACAGTAAGGAATCAGTCTGATTGGCTCACTTACTGCAGCGATACCAGGGGCCTGTTTACCGGCGGTTTGTAGAGAAAAAGGGCTGGACTGTTTACGGGCTGTTTGTAGAGAAAAAGGGCTGGACTGTTTACGGGCTGTTTGTACAGAAAAGGGCTGGACTGTTTACGGGCGGTTTGTATAGAAAAAGGACTGGACTGTTTACGGGCGGTTTGTTTAGAAAAAGGGCTGGCCTGTTTACAGGCCGCTATCCAAATGATAGCTGACAAGACAACATATGTGTATAAAAGCGCAGGCAGCTTTGCGCCGTTTTCAGTTTAACCCATACTGGACTGAACAGTACCAACTTCACTAGTCTGTATAATCTGAGTCAGTTTAACCCCATACCGGACTGAACAGTACCAACTTCACCAGTCTGTATAATCTGAGTCAGTTTAAAACCATACCGGACTGAACAGTACCAACTTTCACCAGTCTGTATAATCTGAATCAGTTTAACCCATACCGGACTGAACAGTACAAATTTCACTAGTACAGTCTGTATAATCCGAGTCAGCCGGGCACAGTTTGACCTTAAAAACTATGGGTTCACAGCTCATGTTCCTGGTGTGATCCATTTTGAATACAAAAATAGTCCACAGTCGGTCCTGCCAAAGTGTGCTCCGTCAGTTTGACTCAGTCTACCAGTAACTCAACCAGTGGCGTTGGAAACATCACACCTCTACTTTCCGTTCAGGTTTTGTTGGTTTGTATTCCTCTGACACATACTATTTTTCCAATCTATTATCAACGATAACATCTGCCACCAGGCCAAACTTTTCATCTCTTTTCCTATTAGCTGATATTTCTTTCACATCTATGCATACAGTCGCATTTTTATGGCAAATCCTATGCGATTTGGGGAAATATTACAGCCCCACGTACCGAGTTAACAGGGATAGATGCCTATTTTTTTTCTCTCGGGGTCTTTGCACGAGCATACGTAGCTTCCTTTGTGAAGTTTAATCACAACTTGGAACACCTCACGAGGTTCACCTTTAACTATAACTCTGGTCATCCTGGGAAATTCAATCTATTTTTTGAAATTAAAGCAAAAGACTACACGAATGTTCAGTCTTACAACGGTGTCAGTAAAGAGCTGCTCTAACGACCTTATGAACGACTTTTTCAGTCATTTGTTTTCATTGAAATTATCTACCTGTGCATCCCCCCCCCCCCCCCCACTGTTCCCGCTTCCTCCCCATCCCCCGTCTTTCCCAGCCTTCTACCTTCATTTTTATACAGTCTGTATTATTTCCAACGGGTTGGGACATCTTTGGTGGATGAGACAAGTCAGAATATAGTTCATTCGCAAATTACAGAACTGTCAGTGATACTGGAAGTAAAGAAGGGAGCTAATCCAATTTCTAGTTGTTAGTCTGTCAAAGGTGCTCACCTATATCTCTCTGTAGCGGTCTTTTGTGCCGTCACATTGTTCCTGCTATGGTCTTTCTTCTGGGCTCCGCTCTGTTTCCAGTGTCTCCCTCGGCTGTCATCCGGTTCGTCGCGTCTCTCCTTGGCTGCCGTTCGGTTCCTCTGGCTTTCCCTGTCCTGTTCCTGACGTCCGAGATACGAAAGGAAAGAAAAAGCTGCATCCTGCGAAAGGCAACAGTTTCTTGTGAAACACTATAGAATGGCATGAAAGGAGAGCGCTAAATCGTGTGAAAGGGAACTATTTCTTGTGAAGCAGTATATCATCCCCATGAAAGGACAACACTACATCATGTGTAAGGACACAAAACCCTAGGAAAGAACACTGAACCCTGCCAAGGAAGTAGACACCAAATTCAGCAGAATCAAAGCACGCCTCATCCTACCAGACCATTGCGCTGGGTTCATTATACACTGCAAGTAAGGCAGGGGCATTTCAAGTTTTTTTTTACGAACGTTCATGATTACCAAAACAAATCACTGACAAGCAAATTTTATGGAGCTTCTACTTTGTAAGGAGCGTTATTACGATTTTGGTGTGTGGTTCAACCGCCTCCCCCCCCCCCCCCCAACTCCTCTACCTGAAAAACCAAGACACCTGCCTAATTTGTATTTTATAAAATTAGTGTGAACACTATGGCTTTACTAACGTTACGATCGATATTTTACAAGTTTAATTTTTATTGCAATTTGTCATTGTACTGAAAATAAAACTGCCATATATTTTTTTAAAAAATCAGCATTTACTGTACCTGGCTATGGCACACTGCTGAGCAGCCACAGCGCTGTGACGTTCATTCCTGGCAACGTGGACTCTGGCATTCTCAGTGACCCCGACAGTTCCTGAGTTCACCCAAGCATTTATTCCTTACACAAATGACAGACCCAAGAATCTGACTGAGAGGTGAACACTTTCAGCGTTTGAAATGTTGTCACAGGTTAAGCTATGGTCAGGCCCACTGTTTTCCAGCCTATTCTTCGTGCCTTACCTTTGTCATGTCCCTCAAAGACCTGGAGGACAATGATATCTAGAGTGCAGACCTTCAGTGGAACACTTTCACCGGTAACATCTCGGAGACAGGACCAACAATCTGCGAGAAGACGTCCCTGAGGAACTTTCAGGCAAGAGCAACGAGGTTACTGTTCTTTTTCAAGTGACTGTATTCCTCCAAGACAAGACCAGTCTGGTTCGCACCTGGCCGTGACATATCTATTGATGCCTAGAATTCCACGGCTTCATGGACTGTTCTGAAAAGACGAAGATCCCTTACAAACTGATCCCAGGGTGCCTCGTAGCTCCTCAAATTGCATCTGTCAATGGAAGACAGCTGAAGATACCAGCAACTCGACACTAGTGAATCATTGGAAAAAGGGGGCCCTGTCCAGAACGAATGACGTTGGTGACACCAAAGGTACAGAAACTTTACACATTTAGATGTATGCATCTTGCCTCCCAGCCTATAAAACCGACCCAACACATCATCCAGTGACTAACAGACGTACAGGGACGTTGCTGAAGGATCTGTATGGAAGAGAAACCCGTGTTGTGGTAGCAAGCACAGCACATTGTTCTGGTCTGTTCCACGGGCGGTTCCAGAGCTGCTTTGTGAGAGCACACACCAGGAACGACTTGTGAAACTAATTCCAGGTTCACCACTTCCAACGAATCTGACGTCAGTTCCACAAGTCACGTATGAGCCACATATTGATCCCATTACCCAAGGCAAGGGATACTCAAGTACCTGTTGATCACAAGGAAACTTCAGGAACAACAAATCCTTCCTGAAGCATAACCTCTGGCTGTTCCAGGGACGGTTCCAGAACTTTGTGAATACAGACCAGAAACGACATGACCTAGCTCCAGATTCACTGAATCAGTGAGTCTGAAGTCAGTTTCATAAGTTGCGT
Source organism: Conus betulinus (assembly GCA_016801955.1). Taxonomy (NCBI): domain Eukaryota; kingdom Metazoa; phylum Mollusca; class Gastropoda; order Neogastropoda; family Conidae; genus Conus; species Conus betulinus. The sequence goes on along the minus strand of JADBJO010007319.1, from coordinate 33,428 downwards.
ATGAGCCACGTATTGATCCCATTACCCAAGGCAAGGGATACTCAGAAGTACCAGGTGATTACTAAGAAACGTTTCAGGAACAAATCTTTCCTGAGCATCCTCTCTGGCAGTTCCTTGGGCGGTTCCAAATTTCGCGAGTACAGACCAGGATCGACTTGTGGAATTAGCTTCAGATTCGGAGCACCAAGGAATCTGACGTCAGTTCCACAGGTCACGTACGAGCCACATATTTATCCCACTACCCGAGGCAAGGGATACTCAGAAGTACCAGGTGATCACTAGGAAACCCTTCAGGAATAACGAACCTTTCCTGAAGCATTTCCTCTGGCACCGCTGTTCTGCAGCTTCGTTCCACGGACATCTGACACCGGGAACCGGAGCAGTCCTGCCTGGCACAGGAAGGCCAGAGACTTTGTGCTCCACACACCACAGATCTGATGCCTGTGGCCTTCAGTCTGTTCAGCACCCTCTAACAGTAGATGTCCTGATAAGCCGACGTGACCACACAGTGGATTCCATGGAAAAACAGATCCACTCTGACCTCATGATGTGAATGCTACACGCCAGAGACACACGTCTTTGATGTCTCCAGCAACACGAAGCACAAGTTTCATATCCACACAGAAGTTCAGCAACAGAGCAACCTGCACGTCTTCAGCCTTGTCAGAACTAAATGAGAAATTTAGTAACAGAATAAGAATTCCACAAGCAATTAAAAACTTAACCAACCCCATCATTCTAGACAAGACCCCCCGTCCTTACGATCCACCATCCAAGATGACAGGTCACCTGGGATCGGAGTGACTGAACATCCCCAGCTGTATTCCACAGATAAACTGAAGGAAGGCTCGGCACAACGTGCATCCTACTTTCCAGAAATCGCCACTATTGCATGACGAACTTTGATTCCAAATAATTTTGAGTCTTCGCAAAACACATCAACGCCAAACTGAAAACTAGACTTCACAGTCCATACGGTAACCCTGAAAGCACCCCGGGACAGGCCTCCCACAGATTTCAGATCTACCACCAACGCTAGGCAGGTGACAGTAATATCATGTCCGATCTGAATACCAGACGCATTTCTCAATTCTGTCCCTCAGCGAACAGAACCCAGAAAGGCACAAAAGGCAGATTGAAAAAACAAAAGCTCTATAACAACCTTGACACTTTTGACTCGGAGATATTACATGACTGGAAATCATTCGCCGCTTCTCTGGCCAACCATTTGGAAGGAATAAATGACAGAATGAGGGCTCATCAGGACTGCTAAATTCACTGAGAATGTGCTGCGCTGCAAACATATGGAATGCACGTTAGTCGATGACTTCATGGTTAGGGTCAATATTAGATACAATCAGCTACATTAATCGCAAGAAAGGTCAATAAGGGCATTTGTAAAAACGACAGGATGCCTAAGAACACTTTGATGTGAAAAGTTACTCTGCGTTTTGTTAATATATATAAACAGACATGTGAAATGGCATGTTAACATCTCTGAATCCATCGGTGTATGAATAATTCTAAGTTTATTATACTTTTGTGTAAACAAAATGTGCTGCACGTTGAATCAAGGGCTACACTCACATTTGCCCCAGTAAAAGATACACTGAGAAGAAAGCTTAATGATACAGAGCATCTTCTTCAACTGATATCTTTTCTGATACGGGTGGGATGGGGGGGGGGGGGGGGGGGGGGGGGGGGGGGGGGGGGGGAGTGATGTTGGTCGTAAATATGGACATAGCCACATTAAGACAAACCACTGGTTTTCACTGTACAAAATCAGAGTTCTGGTTCTCACCTTGACCGTGTGAGCCTGGGGACGCACGCCATGAGAAAAGGGCCCGCACAAGTCCAGTCAGAGGGGCGGAGGGGGCTGGACAGGTCCGCCTGATCCATCCATGTTTCCTGTGGCATCCACAAAATATTTACAGGAATAAACGTTGTTGTTTTTTTGATATGTAGTAATATAAAAATGAGACAAAGGTGACGCGATTTAAGTCATATGCATCACAAGTTGATCGATTGTTTTAGCGTAACGTACTTCAAACTCCATGGAATCGAATACTTACAGATGGAATTTTCAAGGGAGGGAATTACCGTTACGCCTTATCCAAATGCATGCGACTTCTCTGGCTCGCGGGTTCTCTCTGCTCCCCCCCCCCCCCCCCCCCTCCCTCTCTCTCTCTCTCTCCTCTCTCTCTCTCCCTTTCTCTATCTTCTATAACCATCTGCTAATCGAGTATTAATGTTTGAAAATAAGTATAGGCACACCCCATGTTCATTATCTGCTCTGTTTGATGCTCTCCTCCAAAAAGGGGCCCATTTGTGGGACAATTTACAAGTGTGTGACATGAACAGAATGGGGGGCGGGGGGGGGGGGGGGGGGGGTGGAGGGGTGAGACAAAAGACAATTGGGTGGTGGAAACGGACAAACATGAATGGTGCCCGAAATCACGAACAAATACGTCAGACCGATGAAGACGGTGTTAAAAAACAGCACCATTTGAAATTGTCAACCTGGCTATTTCACGGGAAGTTTACCTTTCACACCCCCCGTCCCAGACCAAAGCTGCTTTCCGTCATTACGGGCTGCAAAGACATTGAGGACACTACCACGGCGCAGCTACATACAGTACTACCCTTCCCATTGAGGACACTATCATGGCCCAGCTACATACAGTACTACCCTTCCCATTGAGGGCACTACTATGGCCCAGCTACATACAGTACTACCTTCCCATTGAGGACACTACTATGGCCCAGCTACATACAGTACTACCCTTCCCATCGAGGACACTATCATGGCGCAGCTACATACAGTACTACCCTTCCCATTCAGGACACTACTATGGCCCAGCTACATACAGTACTACCCTTCCCATTGAGGACACTACTATGGCCCAGCTACATACAGTACTATCCTTCCCATTGAGGACACTACTATGGCCCAGCTACATACAGTACTACCCTTCCCATTCAGGACACTACGATGTCCCAGCTACATACAGTACTACCTTTCCCATTGAGGACACTACTATGGCCCAGCTACATACAGTACTATCCTTCCCATTGAGGACACTACTATGGCCCAGCTACATACAGTACCCTTCCCATTGAGGACACTACTATGGCCCAGCTACATACAGTACTACCCTTCCCATTGAGGACACTACCATGACCAGCTACATGCAGTACTACCCTTCCCATTTCAGTTAATCAGCTTCAGTACTTGGACCTTAGGATTCTTTTGTGTCTGAGAAAGGTACAAAACGTATTCATTCCCATTTCACTGTGTATCTAAAAGATTCCTCCTCAATGTCTCCCAGCTCCCCCCCCCCCCCCCCCCCCCCCCCCCCCCCCCACACACACTCCTCTCCACTGCTGTCATCAATGTCCGTCCAGCAGCTGTCTGTCCACAATCTTTTTTCTTGTTGGGCCAATACATCTGCCCAAATCCACGAAAAACGCAAACTGTCATTTGACGTTAAATATTGTGGACAGGAAAAATATCAGAAGGACGGGCTAAAGAAGCTTGCTGAAAGGCCTTCCATCACAACTGGAAAAACAGCTTTGTGAACAGTACAGAGCCTTTTCCGTTAAACATAGGACAGGCTTCTGTTCCTTTGAAGCAATAGCCACACTGACGGATACAAGACAATGCACCTCGTGGCTTTATGCAACCATGAATAGGACTTGTGCGTGCACACCTTACTTCCCTGCTTTTCATGTGTATGACTTTCTCCAGCAGCTCTACCCAGTCTTCTGGGCCTAGAATGGCGGCGCAGGCCTACAGCTCCTACCGTTCTTGCCCCACTCCAAAGCTTCGTCGACTGATCGGCGCACAGTCCACGAGTCCCACGAATAGCGGCACACCCCATGAGATCGACCCATTCCGAAAAAAAACAACAGTCCACAGCACAGAACATGTTTAACAAGGACGTTCGTCCGCTGTAAATGAGCAATGTTCGGGGGGGGGGGGGGGGGGGGGGGGCAAGTGGTACATTTACCGTGGACACTGCTGGACCGGACCTGTGACGTCTTGGAGAACTTCCACAAGGTGGGTTTTTCGCGGGGAGGAAGGGGGGGGGGGGGGGGGGGGGGGGGGGGGTTTAGTGTGACTAAGCGGAGGACATACCGTTCCATACAACACGAGCGCGCGTACCCATGAACGTTTTAAAACATTTTGCATGTGGCTGCAAATCCGTGGTGGGCGAAAGGTATGCCTTGCTTTACAGAATTCAAACAAAAACGTTACAACTCAGCACCCATGGGTGCACAAGGCCATGCATGCGCTTGTTCCATTCCGCGTGCAAGTGTTCCAGACCAGGCCATACTGCACCATAGACTACAGACTTTCGCTAAACACCACTAAACACGCAGGCACCTGAAAAGGGTAGCGCGCACACGCGCGCTTTGCAAACCCACACGCACAAACCCACCGCTCTCTTCGTAATAAGATCTATTTAAGAAATTAAAAGAAAGAAAACGAAGTGCGTTCAAAATGTAAAAAAAGAAATGTAGCAGCTCTAATGGGCTACGACGGTATCACTTTCTCAGTACAGTCGTAGCCGCTTATAACGATTCGCCAGGGCCATTCAAATTTGCTTCGTTATATCCGGCTTTCATTACAACCGACGCGCCGGTTATAACGAATTTCGATCCGATTGCTTCGTTATATCCGGCGTGACATCTCTCTCTCTCTCTCTCTCTCTCTCTCTCTCTCCCACACACACAAAAGAATTTGCTGTAGTGTTATCAGATGAAGGACTTGTGATGAAATCAGTTGCGAATTTCGAAGGATAGTCAAAGTTAGGATAATGCATCAAAATGCATTACAAGAGATATATGAATGAATAACACTATTCATTGCATGTAGAGGAGATCATCGTTTGATTGAGTGGATGGTTGAGTCAGTCTTACAATTTTTTTTTCCTAACGTTTCTATTCTTTCTAACGATATTGGATTACTCCTGTGAGATAGGACATCCAGAGATGTTCCGATTATGGTTTTTTTTTTCCTTAACCTTTGATTTAATGCACACTGGGAATAAGTGGGTACTATTTGTTTGCAGTGAAAACAGGAACAGTCCCCCCCCCCTTCCCCTTATCAAAAGACCTCTTTGGTAATGGTGGGAGAAAGGGGGCAGAGGAGGGGTGGGGTGGGGGGGACGGCGAAGGCGAGGCGGGGGGGGGGGGGGGGGGGGGGGGGGGAGGACAGCATAAAGAACATACTGCTCAACAGAGACCGATTTCCCTCAACCGACTAGCTGCTGGACTTCGACAAGAAGGTATGGTGTGTTGGCAAGTGTTTAGGTTTCTGCGCTTCTTTCTGTCACAATATTAAAGGTGACTTTTTTTTTTTCATGTGCGCAACTTTTATAACTCTAATTTAGTACCGTTTGCATTTTCTTGAAATGTAAAGCGCTGTTGAGCATTTTTATGGAATATGCACCATACAAATACAGAGTATCATCATCATCATCATCATTATTATTATCATTGAAATCTTCTAGCATAGAATGTAAATATTCCCTTAAATTGTCCGAGCCTACTCGACATTTTCTGCGACCAAACGTTAACAACCATTCGACGCAAAAAAAAGCGTTATTATGATTCTCTCTGCAAGTAGACCCCCCTCAAAAACTGTTATATAAAACATATCATTATCAAATGCAATGAGTAAATTAAACACTACCCATCCCACCGAATTTGATGAACCCAGGCACCGTATGACTGTACCTGAAGAACACTCACCCGCTACGTTCGGCTTGCCACACATCACAGCTACAGCACGTGTATTCTCCCCAGCGACGGACGGCGGTCTGATATTAATCGTGGAGAGATTCAGGGAAAGCGGTGATTGGATGCCGAATGATCACATGGCACGACAAACTCCACAGCAAAACGCTTGCATTGATTGGATGCCGGATGATCACGTGATTCGACAAACTCGCAGGCATGTGAGACAAAGGCTTGAAAAAGGGAGAAAGTGCTTACAGTGGCTGGATGTCGAATGATTACGCGAGACGACAAACTGGCACGCACGTGAAACACGACTTGATGTGCGTCAAGTGCCTCAGACCATGGCGGCGTGGCAACGTTGCACATTGCTTCAGTCCACGTCACTCAAATCAATATTGAACACGTTATGTCAAATAACACTTTACAAAGCAGTGCTTTTGTTGTGCTAGTTGTCCTAAACAACCTGACACTGAATCCAGAATATGATATTGGAATTAATATAATTATAACCATTTTCATACAGAGCTATTGTAAAAATAAAATCACTGACGTAGAAAAAGACTTCGTATCAGATACCGAGGCCTAAACGATGACTCCAGTCGACCAAGGAAAGAATTAGATGGACGTCTGTCTGTATGTATACGTGTGTGCAAACATGGTGTGATTGACCGGTTTCGACAAATCAGCCAGTTTCGGACAGGGTTTTTTTTTTTTTTTTTTTTTTATAGTTAAGCCAATTTTGATGTTTTTAACATCGGCATTCTGATCCTAAGAGAAAAAGCCATGGCACGCCATGTGACCATAACAGAACGTGAAGAAAGAGAAAGCAGGGGACACATTCGGAAATCCCACTCCAGCACATCTGACCCCTCCCCCCCCCCCCCCCCCCCCCTTCCATGGGGCTAATCAAATGGTGGTGTCCCGTCCCCCCCTCTCCATTGTCTGTGAATGAGACCATCACATGGGCCATCAAAACAGGTGTGTGTGTGTGTGTGTGTGTAAGTGTGTCCGCTCGACTGCGTGCGTGTGTAAATATGTGTGTATGTGTCTGCGTACGTGTGTGTGTGTGTGTGTGTGTGTGTGTGTGTGTGTGTGTGTGTGTGTGTGTGTGTGTGTGTATGTGTGTGTGTGTGTGTGTGGTGTGTGTGTGGCGCGCGCGCGTGTGTGTGTGTGTGTATGTGTGTGTGTGTGTGTGTGTGTGTCCGCTCACATGCACGCGTGGCGCACGTGTGTGTGTGTGTGTGTGTGTGTGTGTGTGTGTGTGTGTGTGTGTGTGTGTGTGTGTGTCCGCTCGAGTGTGCGTGTGTGAATATGTATGTGTCTGCGCACGTGCGTGTGTGGTGTGTGTGGTGTGTGTGTGTGTGTGTGTGTGTGTGTTTGTGTATGCACTTGTGTGTGTGTGTGTGTGGTGTGCACTGTGTGTGTGTTGTGTGTGTGTGTGTGTGTGTGTGTGTGTGTGTGTGTGTGTGTGTGTGTGTGTGGTGTGTGAAACGATAAGCCTCATTTGACAGAGAGAGTAGTAACAGCACACACGTGCAAAGATACAGACGGATAGACAGACAAGCAGACGGGCCAACACACACGACAGGCTGCGAGAAGGTAGGCAGGTAAAGACAAAAAGGCGGTGGATAGGGTGCTGGTCTTTGGGCACGACATCGGGGGGGGGGGGGGGGGGGGGGGGGTGGGGGGGCGGGGGGTGGGGAGGAAGAAGGGGGGGGGTTTAATTTTGTAGGTGATTATGTCAAGTGATGACAGTCTATTGGAAACGTGCTGTTACTACTTTCATTTTTTACTGAATCTAGGTGTATAAAATGCTTGTTAATGCCACCGAATTTTTTCAATGGCAAGTTCCTGGTAAAGGGGCGGATCGTT
>JADBJO010007319.1:0-25341 GCA_016801955.1 Conus betulinus | reverse complement strand
AGCTTGATCTCACAGGTCTGCCCCCCCCCCCCCCCCCCCCCCCCCCCACTTTCTTTTTGTTGTTGATAGAAGTCCAGAGTTTGCTAGACAGTTCTTTAGGGGGAGGGTAGAGGGAAAAAGGGTGGATGAAGGGGGAAGGAAAGCGGGATGAAAAAGAGGGAGAGATTGCCGAAAACTAACTCTCTTTCAGGAAATCAATTACGCTCGCCAAAAACTGTTAAGACAAGGAGGAGTGGGTGGTGGTGGTGGTGGTGGTAGTGGTGGAAGCGAGACAAGTACTCTCCCCAGCAAAGTTGCTGATGGAATAGGGAGGGTAGTGCAGTGGTGTGATGGAGGGAACAGAAGGAGTCGGGGTTGGGGTATATCGATGCAAAATAAGCACGTTGCCCTGGGGAGGGAGGAAATGAGTGGACGGGGACTGGGTGGGGCGGGGAGGGGCAGGGAGGAGGGGGAGGGAGGGATATAATATCATGTAGAACAATACAACAAACCTAACACATTCCAACTTTCATTGAAAGCACGATCTTTTAAGATGTGTGTGCCACCGAACAATGCGAGTCGAGTCGCTGCTTTAAACCGTGTGCTGGAGGATTCAGGCCAGTAACTGTCGTTTTGCCAGTTAGCAACGTTATTTCACGGGCAATATCATCAGCTAAATATGATTAATGGAATGATGTATGTTGACCATGTAAATTATACAGTAAGGTCAGCAAATCCGGCCCACGTTACTCCACAAGAAGGCGACTCATGACTGTAAATGTTTCGAAAAGCAGTCTGCTGATATCCGTAGTATACACTCGATAACATGACTATTGTGGTTACATAACTTTCTGTTATGTGTATAATTTGTACTGAATTCTGTGGTTCAGTATAATGCTGTTGTATTTTAATGTATAGATTTTCCATTGGCCAGAAAGCAGAGCGATAGTTAGATAAATGCGATCATCTTTAGCACGTATATACATTCAGTGAAATAATCTACACCACGTATGTGATTTTACATGTTTTTACACATTCATTCAATATGTAAACGAAATGACATATCTTATACCTATTTTACTTACGTAACTACTTTCCTTTTTCACCCCCCCCCCCCCCCCCCCCCCCCCCCCCCCCCCCCCCCTCCAGCACCCACCCCGCCTCCCCACCCCGCCGCCCGCCCACAGTGCATGCGCGCGCACTCACTCGCTTGATCCGTCAGGACGACGACAAAAACGGGTTTTTTTCCTTCTCAAACTACTATTATTATCACAGCTGCTGCTGCTGCTGCTGCTGCTGCTGCTTTAACCGTTCCTACTACTGCCGCTGCCAACAACAACGACAACCACGACGACAACAACGGGAACAACATTCACAACCACAGCTCCTACTGCTGCTACTACCACCGCTACTTCTACTACTGTTGTCGTTGCTGCTTCTGCTGCTATTGTTTTTTTTTTTTCCCTTCTAATTTTCTTTACTGGCTATGTATTCTTTGCTACAAGGAGACACTTCTAGCTCAGATACCGTTCCGTGTCTGTCACCAATTTTTTTCTTTACACCCACGTCCACTCACACACATGCACACTGGCATACAGTTTTACAGAACCATCCAACCATATACACGCACGCGCACGCGCGCGCGCGCACACACACACACACACACACACACACACACACACACACTCTCTCTCTCTCTCTCTCTCTCTCTCTCTCTCTCTCTCTCTCTCTCTCTCTCTCTCTCTCTCTCTCTCTCATATACACACACTTCGTATGATGGTATTCAACCATGCAAACGCACGGATGCACACTCGTACTGACACCGGTACAATGTACTGTTTTCTCATGAATACGGTAACCTTTATTCATTGTTTAAAATGTTTTTCTTCTGATTTAAAGTGGTAAACATGACAGTATGAATGTGATAGCACACCAAACATCAGTAGATAAGAAAAAACCCCGACGCAGTGCATCAAATGACTAAATATTAAAATCAGCAAGAGATTTGTCCATTAGTAACTGAAGTGAAAAGGGAAAATCCAAGGGAAGTGAATAGTAGGTGGTGGAAATAAGGGGGAAAATGGTTAGCCGCCTATAGCACCCAACCAAAGTCTGACCCCAGATGGGTTGCCCCAAACTGGCACCAAGGGGTGAGATGGAAAACGGGAGAACCCCGGGAAAAAAAACCATCTAGTCAGACGCAGCTGGCCTTTTGAATACAACTGCAAAAACTCCCCCTAGGAAAAAAAATCCATATGTGGGCAGGGGAAAGGAAGAGGAACATGGAGAAGATGGAACAGATGGAAAAAAAAAAAGGGGGGGGGGGGGGGGGGGGGGGGGGGGGGGTAGGACGGGGCAAGGAAGGAAGTAAACCCACTGTCATTGAGGACGGAAAAGACCGGGACAAGGAACAGAAGTCTTTTCACTGTCATTGACTGAAAGAAAAATATGAAAACGTCTTTCTTTCCGAATTAACTTCCAATGAAGGAAATGAATCTGTGTTTAGGTTGTCCATGCTTCGGTTATTCCTCCTCGGACACTGTCGGGTCCTCCTCCTCCTATTTTTTCCCTTTTTTTTTTTTTTTTTCTTTCCTTCTATATCTATCTATCATTATCTATCTATCTATCATCCCACACACACACACACACACACACACACACACACACACACACACATATTTTTATATATATATATATATATATATATATATATATATCTATATATATATCACACACATATACACATATAATAATACACACAAAAATATAAAATATAAAACACAACAAAAAACACATGTAAAAATGTAAAAAAAAAAAAAATCTTCCCTCTTTCCCTCACTCTCTCTACATTCATACTGGACCTGAATTAGCCCCCTGTCTGTATGTTTTTCTCTGTTGATGGACATTGCTTCTTGCTCTTTTTAGTGTATTGTCGTTTTGTTACAATATCATCAGCGGGGTATGTTTTTGACCTAGTGTATATATGTTTTGCATGTTTGTGTCTCACTCATACTTCTCTCATACTTTGTCGAAATTGCATGTGCTTGTCTGCTTGTGTATGTGTTATTTCGTGTGACTGTATGGTTGCAACCATATATCACAATTTTCTCATTCAGGTTTCAACATACAGTAATGTGTAGAAGAAGAAGAAGAAGAAGAAGAAGAAGAAGAAGAAGAAGAAGAAGAAGAAGAAGAAGAAGAAATGAATGAAGGAAATGATAATAAGAGAGAGTCGGACGGACGGGCGAACGGGCGAGCGCGCGGGCGGGCGGACAGACGGACGGACGGACGGACGCATGGACGACGGACGGACGGAGAAGAAGAAGAAGAAGAAGAAGAAGAAGAAGAAAGAAGAAGAGTCAGGGAGACATTGTAGAGGCAGTCAGGGAGACATTGTAGAGGCAGTCAGGGAGACATGAGAGGCAGTCAGGGAGACATTGTAGAGAGGCAGTCAGGGAGACATTGTAGAGGCAGTCAGGGAGACATTGTAGAGGCAGTCAGGGAGACATTGTAGAGGCAGTCAGGGAGACATTGTAGGGGCAGTCAGGGAGACATGTAGAGGCAGTCAGGGAGACATTGAGAGGCAGTCAGGGAGACATTGTAGAGAGGCAGTCAGGGAGAACATTGTAGAGAGGCAGTCAGGGAGACACTGTAGAGGCAGTCAGGGAGACATTGTCAGGCAGTCAGGGAGACATTGTAGAGGCAGTCAGGGAGACATTGTAGGGGCAGTCAGGGAGACATTGTAGAGGCAGTCAGGGAGACACTGCAGAGGCAGTCGGGGAGACATTGTAGAGGCAGTCAGGGAGAGACATTGTAGAGGCAATCAGGGAGACGGGGCCAAGGGGGTGAACAAAAGTAAGAGGTAATCGCAGAAGAGACGAATTTAATCTGTCAATGTCCTTGTCGAGCAAAAACACACTAACAAAACGCTTCAGTCTCTCACACTCCTCGACATCCCCAAAAGACAGCAGTCTCTTCCTCGACAGAGGAGAGTGCCTGTGTTTTGAGTGGTACAGGGTGATGGTAATTCTCTTCGTTCTTTTCCACAAGAGACGTATGGTGGTTTTTTTTTGCTGCTTCAGCTGGAAGGTCCGCGATGCACTGTAGAGGATCGGAAGATTGAATGTCATCATTTTGGTCATAATCAGTCACTTGAAGAGTGATGGAGTTGTCAGAGACAGAGGAATACCTGTACAGAAGAGCATACCGCCAGACACAGTTCCTGTCCTCCGCACCAAAAAAAACGTATCACATCAGCAGTGTGAAGGAGTTTTCCCCCCCCCCCCCCCCCCCCCCCCCCCCCCATCAGTCAGTCATCGGTTTCATGTGCCTGTGGGCTGTCGTTCAGGGACACTGGTTCTGACGTCACACAGGTAAAAAAAAAACAAACACGGAATCGTTCCAGACACATACGGGTCAGCAGTACCATACTCACGGGACTGTAGGCACGGTGCATTGTTTCAAAAAACTGTCTTGATTGGTTTCTTCTTCTTGATGATGTGTTAAACACAAAACACGCAGTTAACTTAAAATCGGGACACGATCGGCGAAAATAGATTAAAAAAAAACAAATACACAGTACCTTAACACAACTTCTTGCAAATATAAAAGTTACAACCACACGTCATTTGCGAGCTGGACGATGAATAAAGTGATCACTACCTTTCACCACCCCAAAGAGAGAAAGAGACACTTGACACTTGACACTTTGATATTTTCTTGTCATTACCAAAGAGGTCATTTTTTGACAAGGGGGGAGGGGCTAACAGAACAATAACATTTCCCTTCTCCTCTCCTGCAAATAAATAGTACACATTCATTCCTAGTGTGTATCAAATCAAAGGTTAACAAAAACAAATACATTCGTAACATGCCGTTATGTCCTCACGCACTGGAGTAATACGGTAAGGTTTAAAAATAAGACAGAGAGAGAGAGAGAGAGAGAGAGAGAGAGAGAGAGAGAGGGAGGGAGGGAGGGAGGGAGGGGAGGAAGGGAGGGAGGGGGAGACTACAAACAAACATCAACAAACACAGAACAGACACAAACACAGACAGACAGACAGACAGACAGACAGACGCAACACACACACACACACACACACACACACACACACACGCGCAAAAATATACATTGCATATGTAGTAAACTTATTACTGTAAACCACCTACTTCTTCACTGCCCAGGAGTTAGGCACTTTGTTCTAAGATAAAGTTAGCAGATCAATACTCAGCCAGTGCCCCATTATCCACTGAAAAGACTGTGTATTTTAAATAATCACTCATTACTTTCCGTGTTCGCTGAAATTTTTAATTCCGGTCGACTTGGTATCTATCTCTGATGTACTTGAAGCTAAAATTGTTGTACGACATTGATATAAAAGAGTTACGATTAAATGATATATACGGTTATCCCCCCCACCCCCACCCTCCCACTCCCTTCCTCTATTCCGTCCTCCTTTACACCCTGATGCCTTCCATCCGCACCTGCAAACTTTCCCTCCCCTCACCCCTCCCCCTGCATTATGCTTGAGTCCTACTAAACTTGTTTTTCATTTGATATACTTTAAATCCCCCGATCAACATACACTAAACGCTAGATAAATGACCAGGATAAGTAAATATCTACCTATCTTACCACCCATCCAATCTTCCCCTCTTGTCCCTAACACAGTCCTCTCTCTCTTGCACACACACACACACACACACACACACACACACACACACACACACAACACACACACACACACACAACCATACGGTTTTTCTGTTTGTTTGTTTGTTTGTATTTTGTTTTTTGTTGTTGTTATTTGTTTGTTTGTTTTTTTTTTTTCCTTTGTCTAATAACACTCATAATGAATAGACGTTAAACTAAAGCACTAACACACACACAAACTCTCTCTCTCTCTCTCTCTCTCTCTCTCTCTCTCTCTCTCACTCACTCACATACACACACAAAGTCAGAAGCGTAGGCCTACGTGCTCGCCCGTTCAACATTTGATAATGCATAATCTATGCAATCAGCATTTCTTCTTCTTCATTTTTTTTTTTTTTTTTTTTTTTAAAGAAGGCTGGATTGTTCTTAAACTGTGGGAACGCGTCATTGGTGACGATCGCCGTGATGACCTCACCATCAATTCGACGTCAAATGTGACGCAGTCGTCGTTCCGATCACCTTGGAAATAGTTTAGAACTTCTATTTCTCCATCACTGTTGGCCAGTCTCACATGGGTCTCGGTGTGATTTTGGCCAACTTGGCCGCCACAATGGCCATCTAGACACTTCGCACTGATGTTTGCCAATCCAGCACACCGGGAGATTGAAATGAGACCTCCACGGCCAGGTGGTATGTGTTTCATTCTTGTTTTATTTATACTAACTGTAGTGGTTAGAGTTCATTCAGTCAGTCAGTCCCCTGACCGCTTGGGTCGTTGGGGGCACGTGATGTGGCAGCCGCCGTTTCTCTCCAGGCTTTTCTGTTTGTAGCTGTCGTGAGGAGATCTGGCATGGTCATTTTGGTCCAGTCCTTTATATTTTCGGACCAACTCTTTCTCTGCCGTCCTCGTCTGCGCCCTCCTGCAACGGTACCTTGAAGGATGGTTTTGGAGAGGGTGTTGTGACGAATGACAGAGTTAAGTGCGGACCTGCAAATCTCGTGTTCATGCCACCCCGTCGCCGGTCTTCTGCGCATGCAAGTGGAATGTCGGTTACCCGCCGTGAGCATGGCCCGACAGAGAGTTATCCCATCTGAATTAGACATAGAGGAAGAGAAAGAAAGGCAGCGTCTCGCAGTGCAAAGAGCTTTTTCTTCGACGGCTTTTTCTTTCTTCTTTCTTTTTTTTTTTTTTTTTTTTTTTTTTTTTTTTTGCTCAGGCGAATATTGCGCGGTGCACAGAAGTTGGAGGATAGTACCAAAATTTACCATCACTTCGGCAGCGCGAAATTTAAAAAAGAAAAACAACAACAAAAAAATGAATGCGCGCGCGCGCTCGCACGCGCGGGCCTCTGTGTGTGTGTGTGTGTGTGTGTGTGTGTGTGTGTGTGTGTGTGTGTGTGTGTGTGTGCGAGCACGCGCGCGCTGTGTGTGTGTGTGTGTGTGTGTGTGTGTGTTTAGATCTTGTTAATATATGTGCAACATTCAACAAAAACCAACACGTGAATTAGGTTCTGACAGTTCCTCTCCTCCCATCAGTAATAGAGTCTGCAACGGTTTTTGTTGTCATCTTCATCATGGCAACACATGAACTCTGACCCCAAAAAGAAAAGAAAGCATCTTTTAAACGAAAAAGACCACCAACAATAACTTAAGATTATGTCATGTTCTGAAAGTCTTGAAATAATGCCTTTGAAGCTAGAGAAAAAAATGTTCACATCGGTTCTTTATGTGTATATATCATAGTGAATTTGTGAATGTCCTTCTTTATGTGTATATATCTTAGTGAATTTCTGAATGTCCTTCTTTGTGTGTAGATATCATAGTGAATTCTGAATGTCCTTCTTTATGTGTATATATCATAGTGAATTTCTGAATGTCCTTCTTTTATGTGTATATATCATAGTGAATTTCTAAATGTCTTTCTTTCAACTTTCACTTTAGTTTCAGTCTCTGTAAATAAAATACTATAAGAGTTACACACTTTCACAGTCTCTGTACATGAATACTATAAGAGGTACACACTTTCACAGTCTCTGTACATGAAAACTATAACAAGTACACTTTCACAGTCTCTGTACATGAATACTATAAGAGTTACACACTTTGACAGTCTCTGAAACACTAAAATAACACACTTTAAGTCTAAGTTCAACTGCAACTGACTGTTCATGTTAACCAGTCTAATTTCACAGGCCTTTTTCATTGAACGCCTATGGCGCAGCCTGCTGATTGTCCAGAATAATGTCTTTTAGCCTGGTAGACCTTTCACTGGCATCACTACAGTGTTTGTTGGTGTCGGTGTCCATGCTCTTAGTGGGTGAATCTACCCTAGAAGTATCAAACTCAGTGTCATCTGACAAGATGTTTTGACTTTCCTTTTCACTTTTTTTCAGTGAGTGGAGAAGGAGGGGCTAGTGAGGTTCACTCATGGGCTCAGTTAACTCAAGGTCACGGATTCCATGCGCTGGTCTGGTCAGAACAGCTTGGGCAGTTTTCACATTGACTGTTCGTGCCAAACCATTCCATCCAGGATGGACTGCCAGCACCATCCCCAGAGGCCATCCCAGTCTGCTGTTCTCCTCCCCTCTAACCAGGACTACAGACCCCCACTTTGACACTGCTTTTTGACTGGTCCACACCCTGACAGGAAGGGAGATGGCGGATATACTCATTCACCCAACAGAGCCCGAACTGATCCAACAGTCGATGTCTCAGCTCTCGCCTCTCCACAACAAGACTGACAGACCAGTCTTCTGAGTTAACTGCTAGTTTCAAGTAGGGAGATGGGCCTGACAAGAAATGAGAACAGACCAGTCCTCTGAGTTAACAGCTAGTTTTTAAGTATGGAGATGGGCCTGACAAAGAAATGAGAAGGGATCAAAAAGGGTTACTGAATCAAGCTCATGCCCCACAAATATGAGAGGGTCTTGAATTAATGCAAGCATCCACTTCATGTGGAGGGTTTCTAACTCTTGCCTGGATATAGACCTCCTAACCAAAGACCTTTACAGAGCCGATGTCATCGAGGGGTGCCATGCTTTGAGCACCAGGAGAAGCGTTTAAACGCTGACGTGGCATGCATTCCTTCTTCAGTTTCCGCAGCTGTGTCGAGCACCACAATCCAATACTGACCCTGAGCCGCACCAACATGCTGTTCATACCAGCATGCTTCAGAGTTTCCAGAACTTTAGCTAGTAGCAAGCTCATATCACCCTCCGGTTCTGTGATCTGATGATGATGAGCTTCGTTTGGCTAACCCACAAATTGAAGCCTTCCCTGAACACGGAGCAGAGCAAAACACTGTCCCGGGAAAGGGAAAGTTTGAAGACAGAAGAGCGGCGGGAAACTGCTTCTCCCTTTCGGAAAGCCTTCACTATCCTGTCATACACACTGAGGGCGCATTGCCCAACACGGACGGCCCGGCCCAGGCAGGGAGGCCTAGCATGTTCGCCGTGCTGACACAGAGGACAGAGCTGGCTTGGCCACGTCAGCTGTATGGACGACCGTCGCATCCTCCCGAAGGACGTGGCTGTACGGCGAGCTGGCTACAGGGCTCTCCTCAACCCATGGACGGCCCTGCCCCTGACGACACAAAGATAAATGCATGCGCGACCTGAGGGCAGGCAGCCTCAACCCAGCAGACCCGGAGACAGCAGCTTCAGACCGGGTCAGCGCGGGCGGTCCACCATCAAGGCCGGCAGCAAACAAACAGGAGCATAGGAGAGAGGCCCCAGTGGGAAGAACAGAGACGCTGCGGACGGTAATAATTGTGTTGGCATCAACAGACACTCATGACCATTACCCGGGACTTCACCTGTAGCAACTTCAAAAGAGACTGCCGCTCAAGGATCAGGTCTCTTCAGCCACCGCATGTGCAGCAACTCCAAAGCTGACTGATCCACAGCGCAGCACCATTGTCTCTCCAGACAGACGAATGCCACATCATTACAATATTCAACTTCTACTCATTTTAATAGAGTATGGTACAACAGGGGTCTCGTCCTTCAGTATTTTTTACCCATCTAAAAGTTCCGAATTGCGTGATTTTGAACTTTTTGAATATTCTTTCTCTCTCTCTCAAACTTTTCTCAAGTATTTTCTCATTCTGATAGAGTATGTTACGTCATGGTGTTCTCAACCTTTTGAGAATATTCTTTATATTTTAATAGGTCATTTTACGTCATGGTTCTCAGCCTTTAAGAATAATCTTTTATATTTTGATAGGATGATTTTATCAAACGTCATGGTTCTCAACCTTTTGTTGAATATTCTTTTATGTTTTTTGATAGGCTAAATTAATACGTATGGTCTACGCTACGTCATGGTTCTCAACCTTTCAAGAATGATCTTTATATTTTGATAGGTTATGTTACGGTCATGGTCCTTAACCATTTTAGAATATTCTTTTCATTCTGATAGGTTATGTTTACGTCAGTAATGGACGCTTAAACTAGATGTTCCTGTCACAAACCATCTAGCTAACACCCAGGACAGAAACACGAACACAAAAAATAGAATGTACACACAATGTTATTCAATGAGCACGACCTTTTTTTTCCTACAATGCACGCAAGGTCGCATCTAACACACACACACAACACACACACACACACACACACACACAAACACACACACACACCCACACAACACACACACACATCACACACACACGCACGCACGTAACGCACGCACACCCACACACACACACACGCACGCACGCACACACACCACACACACACACACACACATACACACACACACACACACACACCCCTTGACACAACACCTCCTTTTTTTCCCTTTAGAGAGCAACCACATCGAATTCCAACAAAACCAATGAGGTACGAGCTGAAGCATTCAGTTGTAGCATTTTGTTACATGTTTTTTGTTAAGGAAGACCGGTCTGGGACAATACGTGATGAGTGAGTGTACAGACTGTGGCATTCCATTTGTAACATTTCGTTATAATGTTTTTCGTCAAAGAGACCGTGCTGGTACAATATGTGATAGGTACAAAGGGTCGGCTGCTACGTGTCTTTACTGGACTACAGGAGCCATACTTTGTGCACAGCTGCTGTGTCCTTCATGTGGACTACAGGAGCGATACTCTGTGCACAGCTACTGTGTCTTTACTGTAGACTACAGGAGCAAAATACTCTGTGCACAGCTGCTGTGTCTTTACTGTAGACTACAGGAGCCATACTCTGTGCACAGCTGCTGTGTCTTTACTGTAGACTACAGGAGCCATACTCTGTGCACAGCTGCTGTGTCTTTACTGTAGACTACAGGAGCCCATACTCTGTGCACACAGCTGCTGTGTTCTTACCGTAGACTACAGGAGCCATACTCTGTGCACAGCTGCTGTGTCTTTACTGTGGACTACAGGAGCCATACTCTGTGTACAGCTGCTGTGTCTTTACTGTGGACTACAGGAGCCATACTCTGTGCACAGCTCTGCTGTGTCTTTACTGTGGACTACAGGAGCCATACTCTGTGTACAGAAGCTGTGTCCGTACTGTGGACTACAGGAGCCACACCCTGCCTGAAAACATCCCCTGCCGCACAGCAGCTGCTGTGTCCTAACTGTGGACAACGAGAGCCGTGTCATGCCGGCTTGAGGCGGGTGGCAGCTGCCCAGTGTGAACGCAATGGTCCCTTCCAACGTCGGAGACAACCCGTAGCGCCGGAGCGCCCCGAGCTACGGCGGCGATACCCTCTGGGTTTTAATTCGTTACCGCTGTCTCCCGTCTTTGTTTCTGTCTGTCGTCGCTGGGATAGCAGCACTAGAGTGACTTCCCCAGGGCGCAATAGCCTGGGCGAAGTGCATTGAGACCTGGTGGGCGCCCAACCGCCAGAATCTCCCCTCTTGGCCTTGCTGACAGGCAACGGAAAGGACAAGTCAGTGCAGTATGGTGCCAAAAACACACCGCTGCAGGAGATACCGGAAGGCGTCACGGTGTGTCGACCAACCGTCTTAGGGGCTCCACTCCGGATTTTCTTTCAGGATTTATATCTCCCTTAACCTTTGACTCTCCCAGACATCCACAAGGCAATAAAGCTGTTTTGACCCATAGCTAGGAGGAGTCTAGTTCGAGGGCACCAGGGCGTATCCACACGCCGGTGGGCCTGCATGACACACATCTTCGGCCAGACTCCCTCCCAGTGCCCTTGAAGTTTAGTCTGAGTTTGCAAGGTCCCAGTCGATATTTGTCGCCAGGAGGAGACACTACATAGGGCTTGCTGGTGGAGGGGCTATATACTGACAGGGAAAGACTGACGCATTCTGTTCCCCTTTTCCGCAGTGCTGTAAGCAGCGGTGCTACTCTCAGCGGTGGAGGCTGAAAGCGAGACACACACACCACACACCACACACACACACACACACACACACACACACACACAACACACACACACACACACACACACACTTTGCCGACACACACTAGGCGCATTAAACCAACCAGACAGCGATATTGTAAAAAAAAAAAAAAAAAAAAAAAAAAAAAAAAAATTGGGGTAGAATATGCTGGACAGGTCGAGAAGCACGATATAACGGCCTATCAAGACGAGCAGAAAACAGAGCCTGTAAGAATGAGAAGAATATTACAGAAAAGTTGAGATCGTGATGTAACATAACCTATCAAAATTAGTAGAGATATTGCTCAAGATCGAGAACCATAATATAACAGAGACATCACAATGAAAAGAAAGTTCTATAAAAAGTGGTAAAAAAAAATGACGTGAAGTCAAAAATACGTAAAATGTTGTCAATAGATCGAGACCATCTTGTAACACAGACATCAAATGAAAACAAAGTTTGATAAAAGTCGTGAAAGGTGACGTAAACGTATTCTACCAAAATAAGTAGAATGTTGTCAAAAGATACAGAATGGTTGTCAAAAGATACAGAACAGTGCATGGCAAAACATAGCTATCAAAATGAGCAGAATGTTGTCGAGTCAGCATCGAGAACCACTACGTAGCATAGACAGTTCACACGGCGTGGGATATTTTAGAAAGAATTTTGGGAGTAATTACGACGGAATGAGACTGTCAGCACGCTTAGCCCAGACATTCTGTATCAAACGGCAAAAACATTTAAATGTGCATTGGCATTGACATTGAGTGAGAAAACGTGTTTTCACCGACAATGTAAAAGTGACACAGTCAATAGACAGGAGGAGGAGAGGAGGAGAGGAGGGGGAGGAGGAGAGAGAGAGAGGAGAGGAGAGAGAGAGAGAGAGAGAGGGACGCCTCAGCTCAGGACGCTTCAGATACGTTTTTTATTGACAATGGCCTACTTGGCCTTTATGTCAGGGAGTGTACATTAATATTTGCAGCGCCAAAAACATGTTATAACCTGCAGAGAAAAATAAATTGTAATGGATTACGTAAATGTATTGATGAGGCTTGAAGCCATGTAGAAGAAACCGAAAATAGTGACGAGCTTTTTCGTCACTCAAAATGAAAATGTCATTTTTTTTCTTAAGTACAAAATGATCATAGGCACAAGTGCCTCACCCAGGCACACATATTCACTGTTATAAAAATTTTTCTTGCACTGTCACATCTATCATCACCGTCCGCTTTATCAATCATTCGCAACGTGTGTGTGTGTGTGTGTGTGTGTGTGTTTGGTGTGTGTGTGGTGTGTGTGTGTGTAAAAAGTGGGAAAATTGGAGGCTAGAGGACACACTGTAATATTTGTTTTTAAAGAGAGAGCAGGGGTGGCTGGCGGTGAGAAAGAGAATGCAGTACTACCATAACATATTTTGGGGTTTTGAACATTACGATACTATGATGTCTGCATGTGGGATATGCGTCATGACCAAACAGTGCTTCAAAACCTTCCAAGCAAAGGGAAAACTGGGTCTGCTTGTAACACTGTATTGAAAGTCCCTTTTCCACTTTTTCAAAAAAAAATCTCAGCTGCCGTATCTTTAATTTTCAGGCGGCCAAGAAAGACCATACTGTTCCAAACTATGAGTCGTGGTAGACAAAGCCGTGTTTCCTCTCAACAACAGCCTGAAAACTGGCGCTACTACAGCCTGCCTAGAAGGTTGAACGTCATCAAAATCCCTTCCAGCCGGATGACGTGACCAGAGATGGACGTCATGTGGCCCTTTAACGACGAGGCAGCCAGATCGGCAGACACTTTAAATCCATGTATGTCCCCAGTGACAGCCTCCTGTTGATGTACACTGGCACACATATCACCTGGTGTACATGTCTGGTGCATAGTGAAAATGACCAGCGGGTCAATGACCACGCTCTCTCTCTCTCTCTTCTCTCTGTCTGCCTGCCTCTGCACTTTGCAGGTTTTCCTTCCTGCTAAGGGAAATGCCCAACTCAACATACTTGTTAACAATACACAACTCATGGAAACGTAAACACGAGGACGGGATAGATATCTAAAACACAGTAAGGAACATACAGTCACGGGGCGTATGAGAATACAACTTTGGGACACATAAGGGTGACATGAATTCATTACAACACAAGGACATACAGACATGCGGACATATGGAGATGGTTACGCATGAAAATGGGGACGTAACGAACATGGGGAGATATGGAAATAAGGATACAACATGCAGACACATAGACATGGGGACTGGCATGGACAGGCGACACACAGAGACGGGGACCATGTGGGTTCTGGGAACACAACATGGGTACACATAGACATGGGGACATGTGTGGTTCTGGGAACACAACATGGAGACACATAGACTGGGGACATGTGGTTCTGGGAACACAACATGGCGACACATAGACATGGGGACATGTGGTTCTGGTAACCACAACATGCGACACAATAGACATGGGACATGTGGTTCTGGGGAACACAACATGCGGACACATAGACATGGGGAACATGTGGTTCTGGGAACACAACATGCGGACACATAGACATGGGGACATGTGGTTCTGGGAACACAACATGGAGACACATAGACATGGGGACATGTGGTTGGGAACACAACATGGGGACACATAGACATGGGGACATGTGGTTCTGGGAACACAACATGCGGACACATAGACATGGGGACATGGAATGGCGAACACATAGACATGGGACATGTGGTTCTGGGAACACAACATGCGGACACATAGACATGGGGACATGTGGTTCTGGTAACACAACATGGGGACACATAGACATGGGACATGTGGGTTCTGGGAACACAACATGGGGACACATAGACATGGGGACATGTGGTTCTGGGAACACAACAAGCGGACACACAGACATGGGGGACATGGGGTTTCTGAGGAACACAACATGCGGACACACAGACATGGGGACATGGGTTTCTGGGAAACACACATGCGGACACATAGACATGGGACATGTGTTCCTGGGAACACAACATGCGGACACATAGACATGGGGACATGTGGTTCTGGGAACACAACATGCGGACACTAGACATGGGGACATGTGGTCTGGGAAACACAACATGCGGACACAGGTATTGGGACACATGGACAGGGCTAGGGAGCCCACACATAAATGAGGAAGACCTGAGACACAACAACCGGGACATAGAGACATAGGGACATGTAGACCTGAGAACACAACACCGTGGACATAGAGACATAGGGACATATAGACCTGAGACCACACACACGACGGGACAATAGAGATATAGGGACATATAGACCTGAGAACACAAACACCGGGGACATAGAGATATATAGGGACATATAGACCTGAGAACACAACATAGGGACATATAGACCTGAGGACACAACACCGGGGCATAGAGACACAGGGACATATAGCCCTGAGAACACAACACCGGGACATAGGGACATATAGAACCCTGAAAACCAACACCGGGACATATAGAACCTAGGGACATATAGACCTAAGACTACAAAACGGGGCAAGGTAGATATAGGGACACATGAACCTGAGAATACAACATGGGGACACGTATACATGAGGACATATAGATATAGGGAGATATAGACCTGAGAACATAACATGAGGGATAGTCATATGGACATACAAAACCAAGAACACAACAAGGGACACATAGACATAGGGACATATAAACTGAGAACACAACTGGGGACACATATACATAGGGACATATAAACCTGAGAACACAACATGGGGACACATAGCCTAGGGACATAAAGATCTGAGACACAACATGGGGATACATAGACCATGGAGAGATTGACTCCAGAACATACATAGGGATACATAGACAAAGTGAGACACATAGACCTGAGAACACTACATGGGATATAGGTAGACATGGAGAGATTGGCTGTAGAACATAATACAGGGATACATAGACATGGAGACATGTTAAACCTGAAAACACTACATGTGGATAGATAGACATACGGACAAATATAGACCTGAGAACACACACATGGGGACAAGTAGGACGTAGGGACATATAAACCTGAGAACACAACCATGGGGATAGGTAGAACGTAGGGACATATAAACCTGAGAACACACCATGGGGACAGGTAGACGAGGGACATAAACCTGAGAACACAACATGGGGATACATAGACAGGAGAGATTGACTCTGGAACATAATACCGGGATATACAGACATGAGACTTTGATTCTGGAACATAATACAGACAGGGTATATACAGACATGGAGACTTTAACTCTGGAACATAATACAGGGATATACAGACATGGAGACCTTTAACTCTGGAACCTAATCCAGTTATAATAAACATGAGAATGACCTCTGGGATATACAGACTGGAGACTTTGACCTCACTCTGGAACATAATACGGGATATACAGACATGGAGACTTTGACTCACTGGAACATAATACAGGGATATACAGACATGAGACTTTGACTCTTATACAGGGATAATACAAGACATGGAGAAACTCTGTAACTAATACAGGATATACAGAACATGGAGACTTTGACTCTGAACTAATACAGGATATACAGACATGGAGACTTACAACTCTGGAAACATAATACAGGGATATACAGACCTGAGACTTTTGACTCTGGAATCATAATACAGGGATATACAGACATGGAGACTGACTCTGAACATAATACAGGGTATATCATAAGAGCATGGAGACTTGACTTTTGACTCCCAAACATAATACAGGGATATACAGACATGGAGACTTTAACTCTGGAACATAATACAGCGATATACAGACATGGAGACTTTGACTCTGGAACTAATAATAGCATATACAGACATGGCGACTTTTAACACTCTGGAACATAATCCAGGGAATACCACAGATACATGGATACTTTGACCCTCTTGAACATAATATAGCGATATACATACATGGAATACTTTAACTCCTGGAACTAATATAGCGAATATATACAGCCATGGAGACTTTGACTCTGGAACATAATATAGGGATATACAGACATGGAGAACATTGACTCTAGAACATAATACATGGTGATATACAGGACTGGAGGACATTGACTCTAGAACACTGTATAGGGATACAGAGACATTGGAGACATATATAGACCCCTGGAACACAACATGGGGATAGCGTAGACATGGAGATAATATCTGAAAACACTGGGAGTCACAGATATGGGGACATATGGCCCAGCGACAACACAGTCAATGGGAACACTGACTCGGGTACATATCCCGCGACCTAAGAGGCACAAAAAATGGACATGTGGACCTAACTACAACACAGTAATGGGAACACAGATTTGGGTACATATGGACCTTGCTCCAGCAAGGCCAAGCCACGTGTCAGCCTAGCATCGTTCATCTCCCCATTTCCCCTGGTCTTCTCCTTCTGTTAGCTGGCAGTACTACATGGCCACAGCCGCTGACCTGTGTCTGACCACACTTTGTGATAGGACCTGGCCAAGGAACGAATCCATTGAATGTTTGGTGCGTCTGGGGATCATCTGACATGGCCAGGGATCTGTGCAGTATGATGATGTGGCATTGGACATGAAACCTAGGATCTGTTGCAGTATGAATGATTGATGGCATTGGACATGAAACCTAGGATCTGTGCAGTATGATGATGGGCATTGGACATGAAACCTAGGATCTGTGCAGTATGATGATGGGCCATTGGTACATGAAACCTAGGATCTGTGCAGTATGATGATGGGCATTGGACATGAAACCTAGGATCTGTGCGTATGATGATGGGCATTGGACATGAAACCTAGGATCTGTGCAGTTATGATGTCATTGGCATTGGACATGAAACCTAGGATCTGTGCAGTATGATGATGGGCATTAGACCATGAAACCTAGAATCTGTGCAGTATGATGATGGGGCATTGGACATGAACCTAGGATCTGTGCAGTTATGATTATGGGCATTGGACATGAAACCCTAAGAATCTGTGCAGTGATTATGGGATGAAAAATGGGCATTGGACATGAAACCTAGGATCTGTGCAGTATGATGATGGGCATTAGACATGACAACCTGGATCCTGTGCAGTATGAATGATGGGCATAGGACATGAAACCTAGGATCTGTGCAGTATGATGAGGCGCATTGGACATGAAACCTAGGATCTGTGCCGTATGATGAGCGCATTTGACATGAAAACCTAGGATCTGTGCAGTGTGATGATGGGCATAGACATGAAACCTAGGATCTGTGCAGTATGATGATTGGCATAGACCATGAAACCTAGTATGCCATCTGTGCAGTAATGATGATGGGCAGACCATGAACCTAGGATCTGTGCAGTATGATGATGGGGCATTGGACATGAACCTAGAATCTGTGCAGTATGATGATGGGCGTTTTACATGAAACCTAGGAACTGTGCATACTGATGGTCGCATTTTACATGAAACCTAGGATCTGTGCAAGTGTATGATGGGCATTGGACATGAAACCTAGGATCTGTGTAGTGTGATGATGGGCATTTTACATGAAACCTAGGAACTGTGCAGTATGATGATGGGGGCATTTGTTGTTTTTTCCATGAACTCCAACACGTTGAACACAACCGCGGACTTTGCTAACACTCAATTATTTAACGTTATGGAATATGTGGACTGTCTAGTTATAGAAACTTTGGGGTCAGTTTCTGCAGGTTTATACCTTCTCTTCTTCCTCTTACTTCCCTTCTTCCCCTGTGGAAAATTAAGTTAGTTTTCACTGGTGACACTTCTCAGTCTGCAAGCAGCTAAACCATCGTGACTAGTACAGAGGTAATCATGATGTAGCCAGACACACACAGGGTGTAGCCAGACACACAGGGTTAGCCAGACACACAGGGTGTAACCAGACACACAGGGTGTTAGCCAGACACACAGGATGTAACCAGACACACAGGATGTAACCAGACACACAGGGTGTAACCAGACACACAAGAGTAACTAGACACACAGGGTATAACCAACACACAGGGTGTAACCAGACACACAAGAGTAACTAGACACACAGGGTGTAACCAGACACACAACAGGTGTAACCAGACACACAAGAGTAACTAGACACACAGGGTGTAACCAGAACACACAGGGTGTAACCAGACACACAAGAAGTAACTAGACACACAGGGTGTAACCAGACACACAGGGTGTAACCAGACACACAAGAGTAACTAGACACACAAGAATGTACCAATCACACAGGATGTAAGCAGACACATAGGAAGTAACCAGACACACAAGATGTAACCAGACACACAAGATGTAACCAGACACACAGGATGTAATCAGACACACAAGATGTAACCAAACACCCAGGATGTAAGCAGACACATAGGAAGTAACCAGACACACAAGATGTAACCAGACACACAAGATGTAACCAGACACACAGGATGTAAGCAGACACATAGGGAGTAAACCAGACACACACAAGATGTAACCAAACACCATAAGAGGTAACTAAACACACAGGATATAACCAAACACGTTGAATGTAACCCAGACCTACACAGGATGTAACCAGACAGACAGGATAGTCGTCTTTGTGGCTGACTATTATTATTATCATTGTTTGTTATGAATACTTATATAGCGCCTCTCTTCGGCTAGGGACCAAACTCTGAACACTTTACAATCCCCACTACACTATCAGTTGAACGCTACAGCCTGATTCTGCAGTCTGTTCTCCGTCATCAGTCTTTGTGGCTGACTACGTTATCAGTTTGAACACTTCAGCCTGATTCCTCAGTCCCCTGTCTTCCAAGTGACCGTCATACTAGTTCAATTTCACATATACATCTGCAGCTGTCCATCTCTTTTAGGTGACTATTATGGCAATTTAACTCCCTAATCCGGAAGTGTAGACGGAATATCGTTGTAGTTGAGTATGATACCAGTGTAATACCACTGCCCCGAAACAGGGTAGTTGAAGGTTTTCTTTCTAGTTCACTGTGGTATCAGTGTGACATCACAAGCAGAATCTGTAGCTGGCATGTCTTTGTAGTTGACTCCGTTACCAGATTAAAAAAACAGTCTGCAGCTGGTCTGTGTCCTTGTAGGTTACCACGATAGCAGCTCAGCACCATGGCTAGAATCCTTAGCTGGCTAATTTTTTTTTCTCGTTGACTATGACATCAAATCAACAACACAGTCCGAATCTGTAGTGTACCTGTCCTTTCTATTGACTGTGATACCAGTTTCAACAACACAGTCCCAATCTGTAGTCTGCCTGTCTTTCTATTGACTGTGATACCAGTTCAACAACACAGTCCCAATCTGTAGTCTGCCTTGTCTTTCTATTGACTGTGATACCAGTTCAACAACACAGTCCCATCTGTAGTCTGCCTGTCTTTCTAGATGACTATGATACCCCTTTAACAGTACTGCCGGTATTTATACTCCCATTCGTCTTTGTAACTAGCTGACCACGCATGCCAGTTTAGCACCTCTGCCAGGATTTGTGCTTCACCACCGTCGTTGCAGCTGACTATAATACAAATTTATACCAAAGCCTGACTGTGTGCAATACCCGTCTGGAGCATGTCGTATGACAGCATGCACGCTTTCGAACCTATTTTCGTGACTAAATTGTATTGTAAAACATGCCATAGTCGCTGACAGCTGACATTACTAGAGATTGGTGTGGACCAGACGAAGCAGGCTTTCTGTCTGCTTATTCGTAATAGCCTTTAAATATGACCGTGTGATGGTGATACAGCATCTTTGTACAATATACCGTGTGATGGTGAAAACAGCATCTTTTATATAGTCTTTAAATATGACCGTGTGATGGTGACAACAGCATCTTTGTATAGCCTTTAAATATGACCGTGTGATGGTGACACAGCATCTTTGTATAGCCTTTAAATATGACCGTGTGATGGTGATACAGCATCTTTGTATAATATGACGCGTGTGATGGTGAATCAGCATCTTTATAAAGTCTTTAAATATGACCGTGTGATGGTGAAACAGCATCTTTGTATAGCCCTTAAATATGACCGTGTGATGGTGACACAGCATCTTTGTATAGCCTTTAAATATGACCGTGTGATGGTGAAACAGCATCTTTGTATGGCCTTTAAATATGGACCGTGTGCTAGTGATACAGCATCTTTTGTACAATATGGTACCGTGTGATGGGTGAAACAGCATCTTTGTATATTCTTTGAAATATGACCGTGTTGATGGTGACACAGCATCTTTGTATGTGCCTTTAAATATGACAGTGTGATGGTGACACAGAACCTTTGTATGTCCTTTAAATATGACCGTGTGGATGGTGAAACAGCATCTTTGTATGTCCTTTAAATATGACCCGTGTGATGGTGACGAAACAGCATTTTTGTATGTCCTTTAAATCTGACCTGGTGATATGGTGACACAGCTATCTTTGTATTTCCTGTTAAATATGACCGTGGTGCTGGTGACACAGAACCTCTTTTGTATGTCCTTTAAAAATTAAATATGACCGTGTGATGGTGACAGCCAGAACCTTTGTATGTCCTTTAAATATGACCGTGTGTGTGGTGACACAGCATCTTCAGTCCGAATGCCTGAGTCTCGACGAAAAGTGTGTCTACCTTATCTACTTCCCGCCATTTCAATGGAACAGCAGTCTTCAACACAAAGGTCAGTACTGTTCCATGACTGTCTGTCAGTTTCACTTAATTATAGCTTAGATGAGCTTAGCTGGACCGCGTAGTTAGGCCCTTTTTCACTTTAATAACAGCTTAGCTGACTCCGCGTATGGGCCCTTGTCTGATGGGGTTTGTGTCATTTGCATTATTGTCCTATCCAGCGGTCACTGTGATTACTCGTTAAAATCAGCTGACCGCATGGGGGCCTTTTCAGGGTTGTCACTGAGCTTTTTTATTGTCTATCAGTGTTACCCGTGATTAATAAATCCAGCTGACCACAATGGGGCCCTTTTCAGGGTTATCGCATTATTGTCAGTCAATTTTCACTGTGATTATAACCCCAGCTGATCACATGGGGCCCTTTTCAGGGTTGTGGCAATTATTGTCTGTCAGTATCCACGTGTTTATAACCCAGCTGACCACATGGGCCCTTTCAGGGTTGGGTCGCATATTATTGTCTCCACTTTGATTATAGTACTCTACTACATGACTAGTATTGCTGGTCTGCTGACTTAACTGGCAAGTCCCTATCTACAGCAATACGTGCTGACTATGGTCTGTAGATCATGTGCTATACAGTCTATATATCTACAGCAAATATATGATTATGCTCTATAGATCATGTGCCACAGTCCACATCTACAGCAATACTGACTGTGGCCTACAGATCACGTGCCAACATAGCCATATTTAATAACAGTACATATGCCGGTTGTCTGCTGATGCATCCTGCTGCCCCAATCCTTACCGACTGCAATACATTTTCTACTACATTCTATAGGCCATCTGTCCCTCAGTCCTTGGCCCGATTGCAATATATGTACTACAGTCTATATAGAGGCCACTTCTCAATCCTTATCCTTGCCGACAGCGATACATGACTGCAGTCTATTGACCATCTGTCCCAGTCCTTGCCGATTGCAATAAACATGACTACAGTCTATAGAGGCCATCTGCTCTCAGATCCTCTTGCCGACAAGCAGTAACGTGAACTACATTCTATAGGCCAATCTGTCGCAATCCTTTGCCGGCAGCACTACATGAACTACACTCCTCCTGATCAGCTGCTCCAACCCACTTCACAGCCATTGTCCCTTAGGACAATTGTCTGTTGACAATCTGTCACATTCCATTGGTCCCTTAGGACGATTGTCTGTTGACAGTCTGTCACAATCCTTTGTACCATAGGACCTAACCTTGTCTGTTTGACAATCTTCACAATCCATTGTCCCTTAGGACGATTGTCTGTTAGCAGTGTGTCCACGTGGGGTCCATTGTACCATAGGACGATTGTCTGTTTGACAATCTGTCAACAATCCATTGTCCCTTAGGACGATTATCAGTTTGACAATCTGTCACATCCATTGTTCCCTTATAGGACGATTGTCTGTTGACATCATACTGTCACAGACCTATTGTCCCTTTATTACCGATTTGTCTGTTGGCAGTCTGTCACACTTCCATTGTACCGATAGGACGCATTGTCTGGTTACGGTTCTGTCCACAATCCATTGTCCCCTTAGGACGATTGTCTGTTGACAATCTGTCACACCTATTGTCCCTTATTACGCATTGTCCGTTTGTCTTTGTGGCAGTCTGTCACGACGTTCCATTGTACCATAGGACGATTATCGTGTTGCACATCGTGTCTGTCACAGTCTATTGGTACCTTAGACATTATCGGTTGACAATCGAGTCACACATCTATTGTACCATAGGACGATTATCGTTGACCAATCTGTCACAATCTATCTATTGTACCATAGGACGATTATCGGTTTGACAATCTGTCCCACATCTCTATTTGTACCATAGAAGTACGACTTATCGGTTGACCAACAATCTGTCACACCCCTACTATACAAATTGTACCGGATCTAATGTAACTTAGGACGATTATTATCGGGTTGACAACAAATGCTGTCACATCTATGGGTGTACCCCCATAGGACGATTATCGGTTGATAGTCTGTCACATCTATTGTACTTCCTTAGACAATTGTCTGTTGATAGTCTGTCACATCTATTGTACCATAGGACGATTGTCTGTTTGATAGGTCTGTCACACTATTGTACCTTAGGACAATTGTCTGTTGATAGTCTGTCACCATCTATTGTACCATAGGACGCATTGTTCTGTTGATAGTCTGTCACATCTATTGTACCATACGGACCAATTGTCTGTTGATAGTCTGTCACACATCCATTGTACCATAGGACAATTGTGCCTCTTGATATCTGGTCACATCTATTGTAACTAGGATAGGACGATTATCGGTTGACATTCTGTTCAACATCTATTTAGCCTTAGCCTTAAGGACCGTTTGTCGGTTTAGCATTCCTGTCACTAGTCCATCCAATTGTACCTAGGCACAATTGTCTGTTTGATAGTCGGGTCACAGATCTATTTGTACCTTAGGACAATTGTCTGTTGATAGTCTGTCACATCTATTGTACCATTAGGACAATTGTCTGTTGATAGTCTGTCACAGATCTATTGTATAACTATAGGGACAATTGTCTCTGTTTGATAGTCTGTCACATCTATTGTATCCTTAGGACGTTATTGTATTGTCTGTTCGAATAGTTCTGTCACAAATCTATTGTACCTTAGGCAATTGTCTGTTGATAGTCCTGTCACACCATCCATTGTAACCATATAGGACGATTATCGGTTGACAATCTGTCACATCTATTGTACCTTAGGACAATTGTGCCTGTTGATAGTCTGTCACATCTATTGTACCTAGGACAAATTGTCTGTTGATAGTCTGTCAACATCTATTGTACCATATGCCGATTATCGGTTGAACAATCTGTCCATGCTATTGTACCTTATGACCCTTGTCGTTGATAGTGTCCATCTATTGTCATAGGACGAATTATTCGGTTGACAATCTGTCACATCCTATTGTACCTTAGGACAATTTGTTCCGTTGATTAGTCATGTCACAAAATGATGTCCAATTGTACCTTAGTAGACAATTGTGCTGTTTGATAGTCTGTCACATCGATTGTACCTTAGTAGGACCAATTGTCCTGTTTATAGGTAGTCTGTCACATCTAGTGGTACCTTAGGACAAGGTCCTGTTTGATAGTCTGTCACATCTATTGTACCTTGATGACAATTGGTCTGTTGATATGTCAACCTTCTATCTATTTGTAACCCTTATGCCTTAGACAAAGTGTCTTTTGATATTCTGTCACATCTATTGTACCAATAAGGGACAATTGTCTGTTGATAGTCTGTCACCTCTATTGTCCCATAGAGAAAATGACATAGGAAGATTATCGGTTGAAAATGCTGTCACATCTATTGTACCGTTAGGTAGGACGTTGTCCTGTTGATAGTCCTGTCCACATCCTGTACCGTGGGGGTAACTTAGGACGATTGTCTGGGTTGATAGTGGCCGCCGGGGTAGGTCACAGGGTCCATTGTCCCTTGAGGACGATTGTGTCTGTGATTTAGTCTGTCACAATCCATTGGTCCCTTAGGACGCATGTCCCGGTTGATAGTCTGTCGCATTCCCACAATACTTTTTCTATATGACTACTTACTGTGTCGTATCTGCTGCTGCCACACCACTACAACTCTTCCTACCCACTACACTAACCAATGAAACTACTACTGGTAAACGACGACTACTA
>JADBJO010007318.1:105000-115175 GCA_016801955.1 Conus betulinus | reverse complement strand
CCAATCCCGTTCGTGTCTCCCTGATGAGTCACGATCCAGCAACAAAGGCTCGGAACATGCGGATTACCTATAGATCTGCCTTCGAGAGGGATGCATTAGGTCCCCTTATGCGCTAGTGAGTTTTTCCATATTTAATTTTACTTTTACTTTTCGCATTTACTTCTCTTCAAAACAATACAAAAAATTTCCTTCTCAATTTCAAATCTTTGCCGAGTCATTACTGTAATGCTGGAAGAATTGTGAACCTGCACTTGTTTTCCCCACTACTCCTCCATTGTTCAGCTTTATATATAGATAGATAGATAGATATGGATTGGCTGCTCAGAGGAAGGAAGGGAAGGACAACGTTAGATGCTACGGGAGGGGGTGGGGGGGTCCCTTGTGGGAGGGAGTAGGTGGGGTGTGGCAGCATATCTTTTTGCAATCTTTAACACAGTTATTAAAAAATAAAAAAGAAAAAAAAAATGAACTGGCGGCGTGAGGAGAGTCCTAATGTTTGGCACATTAGTTGCTGGGGGGGCAGAGGGGGGATGATGATAAGAGAGGGAAGGAAAAGGGAACGCGCGCCGAGTGTGTGGTGCGCGCGCGCGTTGTATGTGTGTGTTTGGTGTGTGTGCGTGCGTGCATATGTGTGTGAGTCTGCTTCTCAATGCATGTGTGTGTGTGTGTGGTGAGAGAGAGAGAGAGCGAGAGAGAGAGAGAGAGAGAGAGATTTATCATTATTTTTCTCCTGCCTCAGTGACCCAGAAAACATCGTCTTTCCCCTGCTGGTGTCAGCCTGATAAGCTTGCTTTCTGGTTGGTGTGATACGAGTGATCGAGGAATAACACAAACAAACAAGGATGGAGCAGCAAGAGGACGAGGGAGCACTGAAGGAACAGTGAAGATTACTTCCTTGATAGTTTTATATATTTCTGTGTTAAACATTTCGCATTGTGGCAAAATACGTGCAGTTTAACACTTCCAACCGTCCTACAGTAATACATTAAGGAAAAGATTAAAGTCTGAGAGAGAGATAAGAAGGAAAATCAGCTTTATACTGTATTCACAGCTTCCTAGCACGTACAAACAATCTAAGCATCCTAAAACGCTTCCTGTGACTGCCCAGAGTCCTTTGCCCTCCGGCTGATTCCAACTCGTCAGTATACCCTGCTGTGTATTGGTACTGTTGTGCATCCACAGGTACCTACCACAGTCTAGCTTCGCAGTGCATTCCCATTCACCGCGTTCAGCAGATCCAATGGCCCCCAAAAACGCCAGTTATGCGCAACTTCAAATCCCCCCCGCGGGAGATTTGCTTTTTTCTGTCATGTAAAGCCTCACAACCTTTCATTGCAAGCCTCGCCTCACAAAATGTCCTGGAAATGCGAAATGATTCCTCCTCAATACACTTAGCTGCCTATCACAATACGTAGCAGAGTCTTAACGTTAATCCGCTCGCGCGCACGCGCGCGTGCTGTCTGGTGGTTTGCGTGCGTGCTGCGTGCTGCGTGGTGTTTCGGCCGTGCGTCGTGCGTGCGTTCGGTGCTTACTTGCGCGCGCGCGCGCGCCGTGTGTGTGTGTGTTTAAGTGTGTAGTTTTGTGTTTGTGGGTGTAATACTAATACTTTCATTTTTATGTCTTCACAAAATATGTATTTAACTAAGCGGATGCTTGCGCGCGCGCGCGCGCGCACCGGCACCCCACCCCAACCCCCACACACAATCATATTTAATTCTATTATCTTATATTGTGGTGTGTGTGTGTGTGTGTTTGTGTGTGTAACTAATTCAGTAGTACCAAGTGGGATTTTGCATGGGTGGACTGGAGGGGGGTGGGGGGGGGGGTGGTGGGTGGGGGGTGGTGGGAGGGGTGGGGGGGTGGCTGGGTGGTGGGGGGCTTGGTGGGCGTTAGGGGGGGGTTGGTAGAGGTGTTGGTGAGTGGGGGGGTGCGTGGGGGGGGGGGTGGGGGGTGGGGGGTGGTAGATGTGTGGGGGGGGGGGGTGGGTTTGTGGGTGGGGGTTGGGGGTTGGGGGTGGGGGCGGTTTGGGGACGTCGAACCAAAGTAAAGGGGGTGGGGTCACGAGAGTCATTGGATGCGGTGGGTACGTTACCTAATCTTCTTTCCCTCAGGCCCGCACATCAATAGCCTGAGGAGCAACCATTGCGATGTCAACAAAGTAAGCCAACACAGAGCGGGCCGGGTTTGGCACGAAGTGTCCGCCATTGTAGCGACGAAGCATAGCGTAACCCGCAGCTCCTTCAATGAGTGCCATGCCGCGCTTTCCTGAAGCCGATGGCTGTGTTTTGTTTGCAGATCTGACGGTTCTTAAACCATAAACGAGTCCTCCTGCTCTTGCTGGCTGGATGGCTGGCGCTAATTCATCTGACACACGACCGACAGACAACACAAATCAGAACAACACACAGACACCCCCTAGCAGACTACACAACACACACACACCCACCGCCGTCACACACATACTCACGCACGCCCGCCCGATACGCACGCAGACACTCACATCTCACCACACACCCCACAACCGACGCGCGCGCGCGCCGCAGCGCTCGCACACACACACACACACATCACACACACAAACGTATAACACAAACCACATTCGTCTCTCTCTCTTGCTCTCCCTCGCTCTGTGTCTCTGTTGTGTCTCTCTCTCTGTTGTCTCTCTCTGTCTGTCTGTCTGTCTGTACAACCAACACACACACACACACACACACCCACACACACACACACCTCGTTCTCTCTCTCTCTCCGCTCTCTGTCTGTCTTCTTTCACACACACACACCACACCCAAACACACACACACCACCCACGCACACACACCACACACAAAGCTCCGCCACGTTGCACAC
This sequence comes from Conus betulinus, assembly GCA_016801955.1. Taxonomy (NCBI): domain Eukaryota; kingdom Metazoa; phylum Mollusca; class Gastropoda; order Neogastropoda; family Conidae; genus Conus; species Conus betulinus. The sequence goes on along the minus strand of JADBJO010007318.1, from coordinate 112,325 downwards.
ACAACACCCCACAACACACACACAACCACACACACACACGTAAACACAATTCACAGACTTCTCATCTCCTCCTCCTCCTCTATCCTCTCTCCTCTCTCTCTCGTCTCTCTCTCTCTCCTCTCTCTCTCTCTCCCACACCCACACCCCACACAACACCACCCACACACAAATTTTAATTTCGCTTGCCTTGTGGTCCCCCCCCTCCCCCCATGCCACTTCGTTAGCCTTTGCGCATGATTGCAAGTTCATAGAATAAAAAAAAATCTCATAGCTACACTTTTTAGGCTGCTTTCTTTTTTTTTTATCTGTCCTCTCAGATGTCTCCGTTTGTCTTGATGAAGATTGAGGGTTCCTTTTTTGATGAGTGCGACACTTCACCTGTGCTTAATTAAAATGTGTCTAGCGCGTAGAATCAGCGGCGGTAAGGAATTACAACTGAGATCATTGAATGGAATAGGAAAGCTTGTCCATTTTCTGGTGTTTAATGGGTACAAGGCTTAAGTGTGCCTGAATCCGATCACTTTGGCGAGATCTCTCCTGAAGAGTAAGTGGAATGATGAGCGATCCCCCCAAAATTGAGCAAAGAAGAAATGTCTGACGAATTGACTGAAAGATATTATACACTGCTTATATGATCAGCACGTAGCATTTAAAGACCTGTTTTGAGTACACTAATGAACTATAAATAAAAAATCAAAAAATCAGTATTTTCCTAAATGCCGCCGAATCTCCACTGTCCCACTGTAGTGTTTTGAACATCCTAATCTCTTTTTATTTTAAATGTACTGTTAGAGCTAACAAACAAACAAAAAACAACAGACAAAACCTAAGAACCGCCCAAAACCTACGGGGTATTATGAATACACACGCCAAAAATATCTGAAAACTCGAATCCACATTTCTGTGGGCTTAAATTAAAAGCTTTATTGAACATTCCTCGCAGAGACCACGTACCTAAAGAGTAAAGAAGCTGGACAAGAAAAACAAACACAATTCTTTCTGATTGCTCACATTCTAGTGCGAAGACCTCATACATTGATGTTGAACCCAAATGACACTTAAGATTGTTCACCTTATTATTACTTACTTCAAGTCATGCTTAAAAATAGTTCTTTCTAACATTGTGTCTCGCTAAGGATCATGTCTAAAGACTTCAGTTTCAGGCATAAATATTTTTTCCCAAGGGATGCATACCTTCCTCGCTATGCCCCTACGGGGCGGTATGCCCCCCCCCCCCCCCCCTCCTTCCACACACACACACACCACACACAACACACACACACACACACCACCTGACCTGAGTATTTAACCAACCAAACACACTCCTCCTGTACTGTTTGTGTCACACACACACACACACACACACACACACACACACACACCACCACACACACACGCGCGCGCGCGCGCGCCGCGCGCGTACTCACGCACACACATTTGCGCGCGCGCGCGCGAACCATTTTCGCAAAGGCCATTATTATCTTCCTCACATCTGGCCAGTCAATATTTCGAATGTCTGTAAAGACATCAGGTGCTGTGGAAGACATCAGGTGCTGTGGGAAGACATCAGGTGCTGTGGAAGACATCAGGTGCTGTGGGAAGACCATCAGGTGGTATGGGAAGACATCAGGTGCTGTGGGAAGACATCGGGTGCTGTGGGAAGACATCAGGTGGTATGGGAAGACAGGTTGGTATGGGAAGACATCAGGTGGTTATGGGAAGACAGGTGGTATGGGAAGACATCAGGTGGTATGGAAGACATCAGGTGGTATGGGAAGACAGGTGGTATGGGAAGACATCAGGTGTATGGGAAGAACAGGTGGTATGGGAAGACATCAGGTGGTATGGGAAGACATCAGGTGGTATGGGAAGACTCAGGTGGTATGGAAGACATCAGGTGGTATGGGAAGTGGAGAAGACAGGTGGATTATGGAAGACAGGTGGTATGGGAAGACATCAGGTGGTATGGGAAGACATCAGGTGGTATGGGAAGACATCAGGTGTATGGGAAGACAGGTTGGTATGGGAAGACATCAGTTGCTGTGGGAAGACATCAGGTGGTATGGAAGACATCAGGTGGTATGGGAAGACAGGTGGTATGGGAAGACAGGTGGTTATATGGGAAGACAGGTGGTATGGGAAGACATCACGTGTGTGTGGAAGACATCAGGTGGTATGGAGACCATCATATCCTGGAAAAATCATAAAAAGGGCATCACCATACATAAAATACTAAAGTAGAAATAGTAAACAACTGCAGGCACAAATGGAAATCGTTGTCAGCAAACGCACCCTGAACTGTAAACAACCTGAAAACCGAACAACACGTGCAGCCAATCCGCACGTGCAAACAGTGACATTAGGCCATATAACACCGGCAGTAGGCGACCCAAACCATCCTGAGGAGAGCCAGTGCTCGAACAGATCTGTTTGGTGTGTGTGTGTGTGTGTGTGTGTGTGTGTGTGTGTGTGTTGTGTGTGCGCGCGCGCGCGTGCGCTGCACGCGCTTGCTTGCAAGACTACACGTGCACACAACCATGTATTAATTTGAAATGCCCTTAGGCAAGAAAAGCATCCCTGACGGTGACCCCATGTCAGCGATGGTAGGGTGGACACACTGCAAAATATGCATGAGACCTGGCAGTCGGCCACTCCGGTCCGGTCACTAGGGATGAGGAGGGTGAGGGTGAGGGGATGGAGGCAGAGGTGAGTGTGAGAGGTTTGGGAGGAGGGGAGGGGTGGACAGAGAGTGTGACCACCACAAACTGGCCTGGAAGATGCATGGGAACATACAGCTGGTCAGTCAGTCAGCTGAGGTGGGGTCATTATTGGCCGCACGCGAGGTCCTCTCCCCCCCTCTCTCCCCTCTCTCTCCTCTCTCTCTCTCTCTCTCTCTGGCCTGGTTGGTTTTTTTGTCCTGTCTGCTTCTTCTTCGTTTTGTTTCAGGGGTTTTTCTGCTTGTCGTTTTTCGATCTTGATCACTTTCACATTTCCATATCGTTTGATATGTTTTCAACATTTTGTTAATCTGTTCTCTTGTTGTTTTGTTCTATCTTATTGGAAGATTGGTTTTGTTTGTTTGTTTGTCTTCGTCTTTTCCTTTATCGTTTGTGTCTTCCTTTTTTTGTTTAGTTTTCAAAGACGAAGTAACCGAGGGCGGAAAATGAAGCTAAATTTAGACAGAAGAATGGGGTTAGTTACCGCCAAGGACACAGACAGAGTACAGGACAAAACACAAATGCATTTGACCCAATTTGTCTTCTTCAGGAAAAAAAAACAAACAACAATTGGGATAATAAAAACGAAGAACGAGAAAACCACTTATCGTTTCATATTCGGCGCCGGCTTCGCAAAATGGCTGTTGGATGAAAACGAGACCGTTAAGGAGGGGATCACGGGAGTTGAAGCAGAAATAGTGGGCCGTGATAACAATGCTAAAAATGGTGATAATAGTGGCCGTGATAACAATGCTAAAAAATGGTGATAATAGTGGCCGTGATAACAATGCTAAAAATGGTGATAATAGTGTGACCAAGAGGGATACTGAAGAAGTGTTTCGGTTTTCTTTTTTTTTTTTTTTTTTTTTGATAAGAAGGGGGGGGTGGGGGTGGGGATTGAAATAGTAGGGTTTGTTTGTTATGTACTTATTGTTTAATGGTATGATATATTAGTGACGGTAGAGATTACGGTGAATTGGTAAGGAATAGAAACGATTAAAATTAAAAAAACAAAAACAAACAACCTAAATGGGTGGTAATTGTCAAGATAGTAGTTACATGTGGGGGTGTGGACAATGATAGTGATGATTGGAAAGGAATGTGGACAATGATAGTGATGATTGGAAAGGAATGTGGACAATGATAGTGATGATTGGAAAGGAATGTGGACAATGATAGTGATGGTTGGAAAGGAATGTGGACAATGATAGTGATGATTGGAAAGGAATGTGGACAATGACAGTGATGATTAGAAAGGAATGTGGACAATGACAGTGATGATTGGAAAGGAATGTGGACAATGATAGTGATGATTTGGAAAGGAATGTGGACAATGATAGTGATGATTGGAAAGGACGTGATCAATGGGTGAGGAGGTTATCGTTGTTGGAAAAAAAAAAAAAAAAAAGGGGGGGGAGGGTAAGGGGGGAGGGGGGGAGCGCATATCTCTCCGCCCTCTTGTTGTTTAGTCTGTCATTATCGTTTGCTTTATCCAATCCATTTTTCTTATTCTGATCGCTTGTTGTGTATTTACTATTCGCTCATTCCGATCTACTCAAGAAAAGTGCTGACATCTACTGTCCTGATGAGCGTGGAACACATCACAACCTGCGATCTTCTTCAGAGGGGACTCTAAACCCGTGTGACGAAAGCTCGGCAGTGTTTGAAGTCGTACTGCTTTCACTTATCAGCGAAACAGCAACGAGTAAAGCTAGCCTAGGGCTGCACGCAGCAGTTTGCCTAGCTGGTGGTAGCGTTTTTTACCGGCTGGGTATGCAGTTATGAAATGGGCAGGTTGGTACACGCATGGACACGCTGCTATGGAGATTCTGTTGTGTCGCGTGCGGTAGACATCACATACAGTCATCCGGCACGGGGCGGTTGTGTCCCTTGAGACCTTAATGGAATGCCCTGTACTTGTTCCTGGCATTGGTCAACACAGCACAGGCGCTGTATAATTGCTCCTGGCTGTGTTTTGTTTGTTTGTTTTGTTTGTTTGTTTGTTTTTTTTTTGACAATATTTATCTGAGTCCCTATGGCACCTTCGGTCATGTCCTTGTCCTTGCTATAATTTTACTTGTCGTTTCTTTTGTTTCGATATCATTTGTACTGTCATGTGTTTTGTATCGGCCCCGTCGTTTCTTATCTCCTTATTATCTATTCCGCATTATTGTTTGTTCTTTTCGATATCATTTGTACTGTCATGTGTTTGTATCGGCCCGTCGTTTTCTTTATCTCATTATCTATTCCGCATTATTGTTTGTTCTGTCCTGGATCGTGCGTTCAGTCATTATCGATTGTCCTGCCTTAATGCACGTACGCTCGCGCAAATTGTGTGCACAAAGCAACAAGATCAACATCAACCACAACAACAACAACAACAACAACAACAACAACAACAACAACAACGACAAAACAGCAGCAGCAAAAACAGCCTCAACACTAAGAACAACAGTATACATTTTTTACGATAAAAAAAAATTATATTTTGCGTTTGTATCCATAAAGTTTTGTTGGTGAAAATCTATCACGAGAAAGGTATTGCGATGAATAACTTTTGATAATGTCAATACTGTCTTATATGGTTCATGTGTTGCTGAAATTTGCCATGGTTATTTCGCAGTCACAGGTTGCAAAATTTTTTGTAAAGATCACAGCTTTGTGTACCAGATGTGGCTTTGCATGTACTAGGGTAAGTTGAGTGTGAAGGTTTTTCCTTCTTTAGTTTTCTTTTCTTCTTTTTTTTTTTTTTCAACAAGTGTCTAATATCATCTGGCGATGAAAGACATTAATAAACCACGAACGAACTGAACTGAATGAGAATCAGAGATAACGCCTTCTGTTTCTCGTTTACCATTCCCCCACCACCCTCCTCCCTCCTCCCCGTTTCCCCCCGCCCCTGTTCACGCGCCCCTGCTCTCGGCTGCATCGATGAAAGGACAACCAATTGTAGGGGGGGTGTTTTATGTTTATGCGTCTGTTTTGAACTGTAATATATGCGTTCAAACACACACACACACACACGCACGCAACGCACAAGCACACACACACACACACACATACACACACACATACACACACACACACACACACACACACACACACACACACACACACACACACACCACAACCACACAGGCGCTCTGCGCGCGCGTGAGTTGTGTGGAAAAGGCACAGAACAATTACAGCAGTTTCTTTATAGATTTTAGGCTGATTGTTTTTCAAAAGCAGCAGCAGCAGTGTGTGTGTGCGTGTGTGTGTGTGTGTGTGTGTGTGTGTGTGTGTGTGTGTGTGTGTGTGTGCGAGCGCGCGCGCGTGCATGCACGCGTGCTTGCTTGCTTGCGTGCGTGCTTGCGTGCGTGCGTGCTTGTGTGATTGTGTGCGTGCGTGCGTTGCAGTTATACCGTATGTATGTGTGCGTGCGTGCACGCATGCGTGCGCACGTACAAGAATATCCACGTATTCTTTTCTTAGCTAGTTTACTTACTCCCTAAATTAAGATGCAAGCGATCAACATGGCAGAGTTCGAGACCACGCGCAGACGAAAAGTGTTTACATTCAGGTCGTTATCCCAAACCGGAAGCATGGGCGGCGATATCACAAATGAACGTGGCCGAACAATGAGTGCTTTGCACTCTCACTTTTCCACCACCACCCACCCCATACCTCACTAACCTCCCCCCTCCCCCCCCCCCCCCCCCCCCCCACACACACACACACACACATCCTCCCTCTCCAGAGTGGTGTGACTTACCAAGAGGAAAATATTCTCTGAATTCCCGCGTGAGCAAGTGGCGCGCGCTAATGGCCGTGCTGACAATGGTCCTTCATGCAGTGGCATGCTCCTGGTCTACGCTGTCTTTAGCAAGATGTCAAGGTGGAGTGTATTTGTGCGTGTGCGTGTGTGTGTGTGTGTGTGTGTGTGTGTGTGTGTGTGTGTGTGTGTGTGTGTGTGTGTATGTGTGCGCCCGAGCGCGCGCGCGCGCGCGCGTGTGTGTGTTGTGTGTGTGTGTATGTGTGTGTACATCTGTACGTGTGTGTGTACGTGTGGTTGTGTTTGTGTGTGTGTGTGTGTGTGTGTGTGTGTGTGTGTGTGTGTGTGTGTGAGCGTGTTGCATGTGGTTTGTGTGTGTGTGTACGTGTGTGCGTGCGTGTGTGTGTGTGTGTGTGTTTGTGTGTGGTGTGTGGTGTGTGTGTGGTGTGTGTGTGTGTGTGTGTGAGCGTGTGTGTGTGTGGTGTGTGTGTGTGTGTGTGTGTGTGTGGTGTGTGTTCTGTGTGTGTGTGTGTGTGTGTGCGTATGTGTGCGTGTGTATATGTGTGCGCGAGCGCGCGCGGGTGTGTGTGGTGTGTGTGTGTGTGTGTGTGTGTGTGTTGGTGTGTGAGTGTGAGCGTGTGTGCGTGTGTTTGCGTGCGTGCGTGTGTGTGTGTTTACGTGTGTGAGTGTGAGACGTGTGTGCGTGTGCGTGCCGCGTGCGTGCGTGCGTGCTGTGTGTGTGTGTCGTGTGTGTGTGTGTGTGTGTGGGTGTGTGGTGTGTTGTGTGTGTGTGTGTGTGGTGTGCGTCATACCATTTGTTGCTTAATAGAACCGAACGGACACATACAGCCTAC
>JADBJO010007318.1:95000-97500 GCA_016801955.1 Conus betulinus | reverse complement strand
TTATGTACAAAGAAAAAAAAAAAATTTCCCACGGTTACCTACAAAATAGAAATCCCCACGGTTACCCACAAAATTGGAATCCCCACGGTTATGTACAAAGAAGAAATCCCCACGGTTACCTACAAAATAGAAATCCCCACGGTTACCCAAAAAGAAGAAATCCCCACGGTTATGTACAAGGAAGAAATCCCCACGGTTACCTACAAAATAGAAATCCCCACGGTTACCCACAAAGTAGGAATCCCCACGGTTACCCAAAAAGAAGAAATCCCCACGGTTATGTACAAAGAAAAAATCCCCACGGTTACCCACAAAATAGACCCCCCCCCCCCCCCCACGGTTACCTACAAAATAGAAATCCCCACGGTTACCCACAAAGAAAAAAAAATCCCCACGGTTACCCACAAAGTAGAAATCCCCACGGTTACCACAAAGAAGAAATCCCCATGGTTACCTACAAAGAAGAAATCCCCACGGTTACTTACAATGTTGTGGCTGAGTCTGAAGGGTATTTTGTTTCCGGTCTGTTTAGTTTGGTTGTCAGCCTGTCTGTCTGTCTGTCTGTCTATCAGCAAGACTGGGCAGCAAATTTGAAAACGGTTGCAACAAAACTTGGAGGAAGAACAAAGCCTGGGAGGAGATTTGACTGAAATGTTGAAATTCGTGCACAGTGTTTATGATTCCTGCACTACGTCCTCTAGTTTCACTGCCTGATCTCGAATTGATGAAAGCACACATGATCAAAATTTCAAAATTAATGAAATACAAAGACACTCACGTCAGTTTTGTTCCTTTAAAATTTACCAAGAGAGTTGTTAGCTCGGGAATAATCTGAGTGTTGAAACTGTCAGCGCTTCTTTGGTTACCATTTAAAAAAAAAAAAATCAGTCAGATACACATTTATTTAAAAAAAAATGTGCTCTTGAAAGCATACTTATAAGTGTAAATTTTAAACGTTTTCCTTGTCTATTTTTTTTAATCTTCAAAGTTGAAGGGGCTTAAAGCCTGTAGCCATATTGTTATTTCTTAGCTTTACTCTGTTTAAGGTGGGGAAAGATCCCAAGGACGAATCTAACCGTTTAAAGGCTTATACAGAATGGTAACCAGTTCAAAATAAGGATCAATAAATGGTTTAGCGGTATAGCTGGAAAAAAAAATCCCATGATCCATAAAAACTGTGCAGTTTGTAATGTTTACTGTTACCACTTGTTTACTGTTTATTGTTTACTGTTCCCTGTCTCATTTCATTTCCAATTTTGTGCAGTTTGTGTTTCAGACATGATAATCTACTCCGAAATAATACATACAGAAAGAAAGAAGATAAGGGAAATAATTTTTTTAGTTTGTAACTACTTATTACTTCCCCTGATTTCGGAAAAAATGATACCTCGGCATACGGTCATGGACCGGTTGGCACCAGAGAAGTCCAAAAAATCATGTCACAATCCGAGCCAGTTTTTCTTTTAAAGTAAACTGACCGTTTCGTGAAGGAAAAAAAGAACTTCTGTATGTGTTTTATTTTGTATATTCATTCATTAATTATTTGGTTATTTATTCATTTGTTTATTTACTTCAGAATTTATTTATAAATATCTTTGGTGCTGCTCCCGACCAAAGAACTGTACCTGAAAACTTTAAACGTTGACGGAAATCTGCTTTCTCATGAACAGCTTGTATGGCTGCTTTAACGTTGGTTTGATTTTTCTTTGGTTGGATTTAGATTGGATTTAATCTGGTTTGATATGATCTGGATCGGTTTGGCAGGCTTGTCTTGTTTTTCCATTCCACAAACCCAGATATACACAGGTATGAACACTCCCTTTCCTCAAATGTAAAGAAGTCATTATATATATATATATATATATATATATATATATATATATATATATATATATATATATATATATATATAAATCAAGAAGTTGTCGACTCAGTGTCTTCCCTTCTTTATTTCTTCAACGACGACTTCTTGATTTTATATTGATCCAGTAATGGTTTTATCGTCCAGACTCTTTCAGTTGCTGGGAGCGGTGCCATTTTTAGTGTTGGGTTTTCTTTTATATATAGTTGCTGGAACGGTGCTCGGTACTTATCCTTGGAATTTATTGTTTCATTGTAATTTAGTCCCTTGCGGATTCATTCCAAGAACTGGCCCTCAGCACTTGTGTCTTAAGAGGTTATCTTTTTATATTTCTACTTTTCACAAGAAAATGTAGCTTGTTTTGCTCTTTCATGATGATTTTCTTTTGCTTCTTAGGTGGCACCTTTAGTTTTTTTTTTGAAAACTCAACAAACATACTATGGTATTGCACACCAGCCTTTCTCTGGGATAGCATTCTTCTTAAAAACCGAAAAGGCAGAGGAGTCAAATTACCATTTTCCGCCGTCACTGAGGAGAAACAATCAGGTTTCGAAATACCGGTATCTGACCAGAAGTTAAATGTTAATACCGGTATCTGACCAGGAGTTATATGTTAGTGAGCTTTCTCCCCATTGGAGA
>JADBJO010007318.1:85000-87500 GCA_016801955.1 Conus betulinus | reverse complement strand
GTTGTTGTCATTTCATTTTCCGTGCTGACACAATGTCTGGAAAGTCCTGCCACCCACCTGATGCTTCACGGAGATGGTCTTTCTGTCTAACTGATGGTCAAGGGACACAATCAACCCACAGTCCACGCTCCTAATAAAAAAAATAACATGTTGTCTTCACACACACACACACACACACACACACACACACACACACACACACACACAGAAAAACAACTTTGGGAGAAGTGAAGAGGGGGTGTTCCTCTCTCAAGACCGCTCTACATGACCACAAGGTTGACCCTTAACACGTGTAGGCAGCACGCCATAATTAAAATCATCCACAGACTTCGCAGGCTGTGCAGCAGTGACGCTGACTTCCAGCACCAGGCTGAACGGATGAAGTCCTTCCTGACACGCCAGAACCCTCAGCAATTGGTCCAGACTGCCTTGGAGCGTGCCATTGCCATTCCTCGCAGTCAGACGTTGACTTCTGCTGATCGTTCAGATGATCAAGCAGACCGTACAGTGGCTGTGCTCACCTTTCACCCTCACAACCTCCCTGTCCGCAACATCCTTCTCAACAACTTCCACCTCCTCCAACTTGACCTCAAACTGAAAGAAAATTTTGAGGGACCATCTAGTGCGTGCCTCTGTCTGCAAGGCGAGAGCACAACCCCTGGGCACACACCCATGCACTCGCAAAGAGTGCAAGACATGTCCCTTCATTGACAGCTGCACCACAGTTGTAGGTCCTTCTGGCCAGTTCAGGGTCCTAGCAAGCTTCAACTGTCAATCTGCAGACCTGGTGTACGTCATTACTTGCACCTTGTGTTCAAAGCAATGCACTGGGGGGGACGTACCGCAGCCTGGGGGGGGGGGGGGGGGGGGGGGGACGTACCACAGCCTGAATGAGCGTTTCTCACTGAGCACCTGCACCACAACTTCACCCATGCGAGAGTGGCTGCTGTCCGGCAGAACCCAGTCCAGTGGACTCTATCGCCTCTTTATAGAGTCATTCATCATTGCACGACTGGGGACCCTCGCCCCTGCCGGCCTGAACACCAGAGGAGTGACAGCAGCTGAGCTTTAGGCATCCCCTTCCCCTTCTCTACTAATTACTAATCCCTCCCCCCCCCCCCCCCCCCCCCCCTTTTTTTTTTTTTTTTTTTTTTTTGAACAGGCCTTCTTGCTTTCCACTTAAATTTGTTCATGATTCCTACTCACTGCTTAACCCCAGTTAACTTCCTTTTGTCTCTGAGCTCTGTTCATTCCTTCTTTTTTATTGTCAGTCCTCATATAAGATCTGTCTCTGTCACCCACTAACTCTCAGCCTGATGACAGCTCTATGAGCAGAAAGCTTGCTTCGCCTTCCTGTTCCCCTGATCACCATACTCAAACCCTGGTGAGTGCACTCTTCCACCATTTTCTTCTCCATCCACTAGAGCGTCTCACAGTGTCACCAGCATTTGAGGTCTAGCATGTCCTTCAAATAAACCATCCACTGGAGCGTCTTACAGTTATTTGAGGTCTAGCATGCCCTTCAAATAAATCATCCACTGGAGCGTCTTACAGTTACTTGAGGTCTAGCATGTCCTTCAAATAAACCATCCACTGGAGCGTCTAACAGTTATTTGAGGTCTAGCATGTCATTCAAATAAACCATCCACTGGAGCGTCTAACAGTTATTTGAAGTCTAGCATGTCCTTCAAATGAACCATCCACTGGAGTGTCTAACAGTTATTTGAGGTCTAACATGTCCTTCAAATAAACCATCCACTGGAGCGTCTAACAGTTATTTGAGGTCTAGCATGCTTCAAATAAACCATCCACTGGAGCGTCTAACAGTTGAGGTCTAGCATGCTTCAAATAAACCATCCACTGGAGCGTCTTACAGTTATTTGAGGTCTAGCATGTCCTTCAAATGAACCAAACAAGAGCTCTGAACAAACACCCCCACACTATCTTCGCCACCACTGTGCCCCCACATAGATCATTTTCCATAATTATACAATTAATGTCACTTATAATTGTTCAGTGCGTAAAACCAATCCGTACGTGACGTCAGATTCCATGTCTCAGAAACTCACATATGACCCAACCTTTCTGCCTTTTCGGGGTTTCCCTCGAGTTGTTCTGTTCCACTTGTTTTAATCCCGCTGTTTGGCTGGAACTACCTGGCATAACATCTTGATGTACATGCTGGAAAAAAATAATGAGAAGTTTTCAGTTTCCACTTTAGGGTGAGATTAACGCCCTCTCGGCCTGAGGCCCTAAGGACAAGGTTCCTGCAGACAGAGGTCCGCATCATTGTGACATCTGCTGTCGCCGGCAGTAGTGGGTGAGTTTCAGTGGGGGTCGTCGCATTCCTCTCTCTGGGCTCGTGTTCCCCTTGAACGTTGGTTCAATTCTGGTCATGTTCCTCTTGAATGCTGGTTCAATTTCAGTCGTGTAGCTCTTGAACGTTGGTTCAATTTCAGTCGTGTAGCTCTTGAACGTTGGTTCAATTCAGGTTGTTGGT
>JADBJO010007318.1:77500-82500 GCA_016801955.1 Conus betulinus | reverse complement strand
GTTCGACGGATGTCCCGTCCGAAATTCCGAGGATCAAGATCAAATTCTACACTACAACTAAACCTGATGATGTCCGCCTTGACAATGAGCCGTTGCGCAATTCAGGGTTGTTGACAAACTCAGCAGTCTCGGTGGAATGGAATGTACCTCTTTGAAGCGATCTTCTCCTTGTTCTCATCACGCTGGGGGGGGGGGGGGGGGGGGGGGGGGGGGGAGTAGGAGTCCCAGGTTTTGGACAAAGACGAGCGAGGAGAGAGAGGAGAGACAGACTTCAGGCATGAGCCTGCATTTTTTGTTCTATTGTAGCAAAGAAAGCTTCCAGTGTTAGCACTCTGGGAGACGGCTGTAGCTTCCTGAGGACAGCCGCCTTTCTGGCAGAGGGCGCCACTGTCTCACAGTCTGTGACAGCATGCACAGCAAGACTTTCTGGCAGAGGGCGCCACTGTGTCACAGTCTGTGACAGCATGTAGAGCAAGACTTTCTGGCAGAGGGCGCCACTGTGTCACAGTCTGTGACAGCATGCACAGCAAGACTTTCTGGCAGAGGGCGCCACTGTGTCACAGTCTGTGACAGCATGCACAGCAAGACTTTCTGGCAGAGGGCGCCACTGTGTCACAGTCTGTGACAGCATGTAGAGCAAGACTTTCTGGCAGAGGGCGCCACTGTCTCACAGTCTGTGACAGCATGCACACAGCAAGACTTTCTGGCATGACCTGTCCGTGGTTTTTCACGATATCGTTGATGTTTATGACGTTTTGCCTTGCAGTGCAGGATTGCATGATGATCACCACATTCTCTTGTACATTGTTCATCTTGCCGTGCAGATGATTAGCGAGACTAATCATTGCATCGGTACCATCACAGACCACGCCAACCTTCGGGTGTGTAACTTTTTTTTCTTTTCAGATCACGCGAATGCTTTCATGTCCTGCTTTGATATCTGGGATGTCATGAATTGTCATAGGACGTTTGCTTCTCCATCCGGAACAGCAGCCAGCTTGCTGTGGGATCTCAGTTGAATTACGGTGGAGGCCTGGAGATATGTCGTGTAGTAATCAGTTTCCTGTTTCCTCATTGGCTGTGGCGTTAAGGGACAGGGCTTGTTTGGTGGAAATAATTCTGCTGTGAAAATGCACACACGGCTCTTGTCCTTCTGAAGTGCATCAGCCAAGCCATCACGTATCATACATTCATAATGTCTACGTCCTACGAATGTGGAGACTATACCGCGGGCAACATTTGAGAATTCTGTTGGTGAAGCTGGCCAGGGAATTGTGTAACGGACAGTGCAACCACAACCATTATTTATCAGTATTGCTGGGGGCTACGTCATGTAAAGAACAGTGCAACTACAACCATATTTATCAGTGTCGCTGGAAGCTACGTCATGCACCTCCAGCAGGATTTGGAGTTTACCCTTGAGAGTGGATTAGGCGTGACTTGCATTTCCCCATTCTCATCCAATAGAGTGGTTGGATATGGAGCGAATCCATGACAACACGCAGGGTTTTCAGTGGCACACTGTCCCTCGAAGTCGACTTAGTAAAACATAACTGTGGCATCAAGGAACTGTGAGTTTAAAGTGGAACCTTCACCGATGGCTGCTGGCGGTGGTTGCAGCCTTGCAGAAATGGTCTTCACACACTTCTTTCTCTGCTCATGAAAACTATCTGGTCAGCAGACTGGAAGTTATTGGCGGGTTCCTGCACCAGTTTCAAAACCATTAAAGCCTGCATTGTCAGCAGCTTGACCAGAGTAGATGTTTAGGAGCCCATGGTCTGAAAGTTCGCTCTCATCGGGTATGTCAAGGCGAGAGAAGAGAGCTTCACACAGCTTCATCCTCCTGGCTGCATCTTCTCTGATGGGAGGAGCATGTTCCTTCTTAGGCGTGGTGACTATTGCACCCACATTGCAGTCAATGATTTCTCGGAGACTCTTGATGGTCTGGCTGTGCATCCTATAGAATAACGCTCTAATGCCCAGGGTAGGTGCGTTCAAAATCGAGACGATGATGCCTTAAAGTCCATTGCCTTTACGCCTATGTGTTCTGTCAGCATACATGACTGACCCAATGCTATTCCAGGTACTATCCTGGTGGTGCCTCCAATGTTCTCGGACCATGAAGCTCAGCCCTGGTATGATCTTGCAAAGAGCACTGGTAATAAGGTCCTAAAGGACAGTTTGCATGACGTGTTGGGAGGGGAAAAAGATAAGCCAGAATACATCTGGGATTTTGGTGTCCGTGTCATCCTGCTCGTGCTTGATTCGACTCTTTGGCTGAGACTACAACACGCTGACCGTGTCATTCAGGACTCATTTCTTATGATGCCACCCCCACGTTGTCATCAGCAAACACCTTGTCAGCTATACGTGGACAGTAGAAGCTCACATTCAGCAGCCCTATCTCTTCCTGTATCAGCACCCATCCTCTTCCCCTGTCAATAAGAACTGCAATGTTGTGATTGCTGGGGTTTGAAGAATGTTTGCTGTATGGATTCATACAATAGAAACGTTTAACTCTTGTTGATGGTATGATAATGTTGTATTGACTGATCTTCTTGACAGTTGTCAACAGAAACTGTTTTTCATCAGAACGAGGCTCCAAAAGTAACAGCATAAGAGTAACGTCCCTTGGACCAAAACTTGTTCACAACACTACATCACCCTCTTTCTCAAATCAAGAGTTGGTTTTTAAAATTTACTCTTAAACATACTAATAGAACAAATAGAAGTGAATGATAAATTCACTGACGTTAATAAAAAAAAAAAATAATAATAAGCGGATAAACAAAATGTTAATGAACCTTTTGTTTGTTTCTAATTTCATTGGTAAAAAATATTTATCATGAATACAAGCACTCGCATAACATTTCAATGGAAACCTTTTGTTTAAATTTAACACTTCACATTAAATGTAATGCATAGTTCAAAGTGAATATACAGTCACTTTTCTGTCTACTTCAATGGAAACCTTTTGTTTTAAATTTGAAACTTCACATGAAATGTAATGTATATTTCAAGAACTACGTCCATGGCTGCTGTACGTCCTCCAGTCCACACCATATCCCCCCTCCCTTCCCCCCCCCCCCCCCCCCCCCCCCCCCGCCTTTCCCATCCAGACACCCTGACAGCGTTGCCTCTGGCCTCAGCGGCATCAGTGACTGATGACGTACATCAGACAGGATGACGCTTCCAAGGCAGGGCAGAGAGAGAGAGAGAGAGAGAGAGAGAGAGAGAGAGAGAGAGAGAGTTTGATTCATCAGAACTAGAAGAGTGTTGTCCTCGTAGGCAGCACCCAGCCTGGCATTCCAAAGCCCAGGGAATCAGTTGTCATGACCTCCTCTTACTACCATCGATACCCTTTTCTTGTCTAGTCCAATCGTGATTGTTGCTGCTGTTGTTGTTTACCAATCATGATTGTTGCTGCTGTTGTTGTTTACCAGTCATGATTGTTGTTGCTGTTATTGTTTACCAATCAAGATTGTTGCTGCTGTTATTGTTTACCAATCATGATTGTTGCTGCTGTTGTTGTTTACCAGTCATGATTGTTGTTGCTGTTATTGTTTACCAATCAAGATTGTTGCTGCTGTTGTTGTTTACCAAGAATGATTATTGCTGCTGTCATTGGTTACCAAGAATGATTATTGCTGCTGTCATTGTTTACCAAGAATGATTATTGCTGCTGTTATTGTTTACCCAATAATGATTACTGCTGCTGTTATTACCAATAATGATAATTGCTTTCTGTCATTGTTTACCCAATAATGACTATTGCACCAGCCGCCGTGGCGAAGTGGTTAGCGTCGCGTTGGGAAGACTGGGACCACACAGTCGAGTTTCATCCACTTAATGGATGCGTTTCTGAGAGTGTTGCTCAAATTTCCTGACCAACACTGCAGGTGTCTGTATCTCTCGGGCCTGGTTTGACGCCGGATATATTATGAAAGGAAGCGTAGAGTACAGCCCTGTCATGTAGTCTCAGACCGAAATGGAAATCCGTAGCATCATCTTAATTAATCATCCTCATTCTCATCATCGATCAGCATAAAAAAAAGTCTCAAATTCTGTGGGCCCTTCATGCCCTGCTCTCATGGTGACCTCATTTCGATGTCCTCTCCACGTCTGTGGCCTTGGTTTGGTTCCGTCGGGGTCACCGGTATCGGTGAGAGTCCATGGGGCTGTCGTTGGACGGACGTGGTGGCGCCCTCCGGAGGGAGAGCTCACTCACGCCGGCTCCGCGACTAAGCAATTATTGTCGTCAGTAGGGGCTTAGTAGGTGGTGTCCTGCGTATGTTAGATCAGAACAGGCGCCACTGAACACCACTGAAGTGACTCGGCAGCAGTGCAGTGTCTCCTCCGGTGGGTTGCCTCTTGACGACTTGACATTGACTGCTCCCTGTGGATTACCGGTGCCGGGGCCTGTGGCGGGGCCGACCGGGCTGTGGCTGTGTACTGCTGCTGTTATTACCAATAATGATTACTGCTGCTGTTATCACCAATAATGTTTATTGCTGCTGTTATTGTTTACCCAATAATGATTACTGCTGCTGTTATTACCAGTAAAGATTATTGCTGCTGTTATTTTTTTTTTTTTTATCAATAATGATTATTGCTGCTGTTATCGTTTATCAATAATGATTATTGATGCTGTTATTGATTTCCAATGATAATGATTGATGCTGTTATTGTTTACCCTCGTCCTGGTTTTTTTTTTTTTTGTTTTGTTTTGTTTTTTTTTCATCTTGCTCTGTTTTCTCTTTTCACGTTCTCCTTGCTCTCGTTCTTCGTCCGAGATGGGAGGGAGGGGGGGGGGGGGGGGGGGGGGGGGGGGGGGGGGGGAGGCTCTCGTTGCAGGCAGCTTGACTGTAAGTACTATCGACTGACTCTTCTCTCAGAGTCATGTTCAACAACAACAACACAACAACAACAACAACAACAACAACCTTTACATCGAGGATCACTGAACCTGTGGTTTAGCTGGCACGAGGTTGGTGTCGGGA
>JADBJO010007318.1:47500-50000 GCA_016801955.1 Conus betulinus | reverse complement strand
TCTGCGTTGCAAGAGCTAATATTTCATCCAATCAATATTGCTGCTTAATTAGCACAGTGAGAGAGAGAAAGAGAAAGAAGAGGAGTGTGAGATGAGAGAGAGTTGCGAGAGAGAGAGGATTTTAGAGAGAGAGGATTGCTGCAGGTTAGATTAGAGAGACAGAGAGAGACAGAGAGAGACAGAGAGACAGAGAGACCGAGAGACAGACAGACAGAGAGACAGACCAGACAGACAGAGACAGAGACAGAGAAGAGAGACACTGAGAGATTGGGAATGCCACAGATATTTTTCATCATTTCTCTTCAATCAATCTGACGAAGTCAGTGAGTCACCTCTCTGTTCAGGAAAGCGTCCATTCAAAATGTCAATTAAAGGGCTTTGGAGACATTTCAGCATCGACATTGCACACTGTGGCACGCCAGTATGGACAGTACCAAGAACCAAACCCTCCTTAAAAAACAAAAAAGAGAGAGAGACAAAAAACCGAAAAACGTTGATCGGCACGTGTAAAAAAAAAAAAAACAAAAAAAAAAAAAAAAAAAAAAAAGGCAAGCTGCAATTGACGTAGCCAGAGGTACAGAGAGTGAAGGACTGGTATCTCACCCCACTATTCACCTTCGCATTTCCACTTATCACTCCCACGCGAGCCAACAGTTCACTTGGCTGCGCTGCCCTCTCAGTTATCACGTGTGTGCCAGCCTGTGTTTTCCTACTGCTCAGCGAGGTCGGCCTGCTATTTGCACGCAGCTTTCCCATCGCGCAAATCACTGAATGTGTCCTTCAAACGTGACAGTCTGACCCCGTCAGTCGTGAAACGTAGTGAGCAGACGGCCAGCCTGTGAAAAGAAGGAAGAGCACAGAGTGACAGGAACCTACAGGAAGTGGTGAGTGTCTTCACTGTGCGCGCAGTAGGACTCCAACTAGTGAAAGGCTGGGATACTGATCCTGTCTTCTCTTCATCTTTGATTTAGCTTCAGTTGAATACTGTGCTCCTCTCTTTTGGTGATGCGGAAATACCTTAGCTCTTTAGAGTTGTTGTAATTATTATGATGCCTTCAATCAGCCCACGACGGGCATGGGATATCAATTCAGTCTTTGTATTTATTGTGTACAGTTTGAACCTGCAAGAATCGTTTGTGAATGAAGTTGATCTGCCGTCACCGTCTGACTCCTCTCTCTCTCTCTCTCTCTCTCCCTCTCTCTCTCTCTCTCTCTCTCTCTCTCTCTCTCTCTCTCTCTCTCTCTCTCTCTCTCTCTGTGCCTGTTTTCCTGTTGTACTTCATCCCATCAACAAACAAACCACACTACCTGAAAGCCTGTATATGCTCAGTGTGATGAGGCAGAACACATTAGCAAGTGCACAATCGTGTTCATGCTATTAAGACGAGTTCTTTCCACAGAACCAAATCTCTGTCTCTGTCTCTGTCTCTGTCACTGTGTCTGTCTGTCTGTCTGTCTGTCTGTCTGTCTCTCTCTCTCTCTCTCTCTCTCTCTCTCTCTCTCTCTCTCTCTCTCTCTCTCTCTCTCTCTCTCCACACCTGTTTCTTGTTCCCTCTTTCACTATCTCTGTTTTCTCTGTCTGTTCTCCTTTGTCTTTGTCACATGTCATTCCCCCCTCCCCTGGTTATTTCTTGCCATCGAACGTTGACTCCCCCCCCCACCTCCACCTCCATTTCCCCTCCCCTGGTTATTTCTTGCCATCGAACGTTGACTCCCCCTCCCACCTCCGCCTCCATTTCCCCTCCCCTGCCCTTTCCTATCTGGCCGTCTTCTGATCTCTGTCTCTAGGCCCTCAGTGTCTCTGTTCAAGGTGAGATCAAAAGACTCCGACAGGAAGAGAAGGGGGATACATATTTTTTGAAGAAAGACATCAAAAGAGACAGAGGGAAACAAATAAAACATAGACGGGGGAGTCGGAGAAGGAGAATTAATGGCCAAGATATTGATCACATATGAATTCTGTGTGTGAAGGCGCGCATGCTCGAGTACGCACGAACACATGTGTGTGTGTATGCGCGCGCGCGCGTGTGTATGTGTGTACTTGCGCATGTGTACTTGTCTGTGTGTGTGTGTGTGTGTGTGTGTGTGTGTGTGTGTGTGTGCACGCCCGCGCGCGCCCCCCCGCCCGCGCGCGCGTGTGTCTGTGTGTGTGTGTGTGTGTGTGTGTGTGTGTATACAAAGGACTGATTTGTGGAGCAACACACACACACACACACACACACACACACACACACACACACACACACACACACTTCTCTCTCTCTCTCTCTCTCTCTCTCTCTCTCTCTCTCTCTCTCTCTCTCTCTCTCTCTCTCTCTCTCACACACACACACACACACACACACACACACACACACACTGTCGATACTAATGAACGCATATTTGCTTTACTGTTGGAGAGCGGAAACATGCAAACTCGACAGTTGCTAAAAAAAAAAAATCAATTTACCCTGCCTTTAGAACCAAAAAGCTACAAAACTCTACGCTAATCGACACCTGC
>JADBJO010007318.1:20000-35000 GCA_016801955.1 Conus betulinus | reverse complement strand
AGTAGATTAAATGTCTCTTTTGTCGCTGGACCCCCAAACACCACCTGCTCTCTACCCTACAAATCCCTTGCTGACGTAACGACCGTGTTTAAAACTGGCTCTCACTGTGTACCACCAACAGTAACTCTGGTCGTTGTGTGTGTTTTTTTTTTTGTTTTTTTTTGTTGTTTGTTTTTGTTTTTTTTTGTCCTCAAAGAGGCGAGTGAGACGGACAAGGGACTGGGACAGGGAGGGAAGGCTGGAGGGGGGGGGGGGGGGGGGAGAAAGAAAGGCTGGAAGTGCTGGGAGAGGGGGGGGGGGAGGGTTTGGGTGGGTGTGGGGGGTGATATGCTCCCTCTAACAAAAAGAAAACAAACAAAAAAATGAAAATAAAATGAAAATAACAATAATGAAGGGGAACGAGAGAGTGGGCGTGGGGGGTGGGGGGTGGGCTGAGCTGGGAGAATATATGGAAATGTTACTACTACAACGTACAGAGAGAGAGAGAGAGAGAGAGAGATGAGAGCGGAGAGGAGAGAGAGAGAGAGAGAGAGCAAATTTGAGAGGGGCTGTACTGTTTTCTGGTGAGCTGTTGATGGTGTTTGAGGTTAATGGGATGGGAAAAAAAGGGGGATAAACTGGCGTCCACTACACTGCCAGGCTTCCACCTCCACCACGAAGGCCATTCTTTCACTCATGTCTCTTCGTTCGCTTAAATGTCTTTGTTTCCTAGCTCGGATGCTAACAAAGTTATGCAGAAAAACTACAGACTCAATGTGAAAAATGAAAGAAAGAAATAACAGAAAAGTAAAGAAGAAAACAAGATGCAAAGCATATAAACGTACTCCCAGTTTATCTTATATACGCGTGAGATATTCCATAAAGAAAAAAAACTTTGGTCCGTTATAGCCGCTAGTAACGGCTATTCTGGTAAAACATCGGGGCATCATCCGTGACCCATAATGAACATGGCTACAAATTTTCAGAAAGATCGGCCAAGTACTTTCTGAGATATTCCGTAAAGAAGGAAAAACCGTTGTGGGCCGTTATGGCGTTTAGTAACTGCTATAACGGTACAACACACACACACACACACACAACACAACACACACAACACACACACACACACACACACACACACACACGTCGAGCATCATCCGTGACCCATAATGAACATACCTACAAATTTTCAGAAAGATTGGCCCAGTAGTTTTGTCTGGAGCGAGTGGAACACATTTTGACCACGGATGGACACACACACACACACACACACACACACACACACACACACACAACACACACACACACACACACACACACACACGCACGCACGCACGCACGCACGCAACACACACACAAACACACACACACACAGAGAGCATTTCTTCGTTCCGTCCTGAACAAAACCTGATTTAGAGCCACCGTGAAAAATTTGTATAAACGTGTTTTTTGGGCAATTTTTCAAAATGGCCGACACAAAAATTGGAATATATTTTGCATAATTGTTCATTTAATGCTACAAACACCAAATTTGGCTGAGAAGGACAATTTCATGCCTTGAACATAATCAGATACAGGTCTGTTTTTAAAAAAAAAAAATTTGTGTATTTGAGCAATTTCCAAGATGGCCGCCAGCCAAAATGGGAGTCGTATCCTGTACAGTCATTCATTTTCACCCATAACACCAAATAAGTAAAAAAAAAAATTAATAAATAAAAATATAATAATGAATAAATAAATGAAATGAAATAAAATAAGTAAATAAAGAATATAAAAGATATAAATAAATAAATGAACAATTTTAATGGATGGTGATGATAGTGGTTATGTGTGGGTAGTCGTATGTGAGGTGGGGGTGTGGGTAATGATAGTAATGATCGGAAGAGAATGGAAATGATCAATGGGTGGTAAGCTATCGTTAGGAGGGGGAGAAGAGGGTATTATGGGTGAATTATGGTCAAAAGAGACTAATTGTGGGGAGTTTTCACACACATACACACCCATTCACACACACACACACACACACACACACCACACACACACCACACACACACACACGCCACACACACACACACACACAAAACCACACACACACACAACACACACACTATATATATATATATATATATATATATTTTTTTTTTTTTTTTTTTTTTTTAAAATAATGATGATGATCATTGTCATAAAAGGGATAAACAATGCTATAGGATGTTGATCATTGTCATGAGTGAAATAACATATAGCATGGTATGATTACGGACACGCGATCGGAAGCGGCCATTTTGACTTTCCCGCGGCGGGTCTACAAAAAGTCATGAAAAATTAAGGAAAACAAAATAAGGCCAGCAAATTTTCTGATCAACTTATATATTTTCATACACGATATATCATTGTCCACGTGTTATCATTAGAAAATGATTTTAGCTTACATTAGTTAGTTTTTAATTTATTCTCAAAATAAAAACCGATTTTGAAGTGGCTTCAAATCTTAAATCAATTAGAACATTGTAAAGAACAATATACCAAGTATTGTGCTTGTTGCACGAAGTGCACAATTCTGCTTAATTTTACAACATAGAACCCCTGCTAAGGCGCTTTGCTAGATCCGGAATAATTGGTCAGATCCAGTATCTGAACATCCAGATTACAGGCAGCCTGACGTGAGAGAAACTTGGTGGAAACACGGAGTGTGGTCCCAGCGCGAACCATTCAAACTACAGGCGTAGTGGTTGGGGGGATTGGCGGGGAGGCGGGAAAGGAAGAGGAGTGTCAAGTCAAGTCAAGTCAAGTAAAACTTTATTATCTCAATTTGAGAAATTAATTTGTGGTCACACACATTCACAGCAAATAAACAATAATTTTAGCCACATTACCCATTTTCTCACATATACATACATTCATATAGAGGAATTTGGATTTCAATTAAACATCTTCTCGGTTCAGAAATCAATGGACAGGGGAATAAAACTTTGTTTAAATCTGACACTTCTGCATTTAACCGATCGATATCTTCGTCCTGACTGAAGAAGGTCATACTGATTTGCAAGAACGTGGGTCTGGTCACACGTAATCTTCTTCGCTTTACAAACAACACGGCACCTGTATAGCTCACTCAGACTTTTTTGTCACCAACGATTTTTCCTCCCACGTTCACCACTTTCTCAAGCACATTTCTGCTCTTCACAGGTCAACCCACCATACCAACACATAAATGAGAAAGTTAGAACAGAAGAAAGTTAGTGTGTGTATGTGTATGTAGTGATTGGGGAGATTCGCAGGGAGGCGGGGGAAAGGGAGAGAAGTGGAAGCCGGATTTAAAAAACCGTCTGTACATCTGTGGCAGGTTGGCAGTGGTGAAGCCTGAACGGACCCGTGGGGTGCTGGCTGTCAGGTGTCAGCACTGACACAGAGTGCCAGACTCCCCGTCATATCAGGGAATCGAAATAAGGTAGGAAAACTCCAGAGAGCTTTCGTTGGTGCGTGTTTGTGTCTTTTGTGTGTGTGTGTGTGGTGTGTGTGTGTGTGTGTGGTGTGTGTGTGTGTGTGTGTGTGTGTGCGCGCGCCACGCTCTCGCGCGTAACGCGCGCGCGTTTCTGTGTGTGTGTGTGTGTATGTGTGTGTGTGTGTGTGTGTGTGTGTGTGTGTGTGTGTGTGTGTGTGTGTGTGTGTGTGTGAACGCGCGCGCGCGCACGCGCTCATATGTATGTATGTGTGCGCGTGCACGCGCGTGGCATATCTCTGTATGTGTGTGTGTGTTGTGTGTGTGTGTGTGTGTGTGTGTGTGTGGTGTGTGTCCTCTTCCGCTTCTTCCTCCTCTTTTTTTTCCTCCTCTTACTTCTCCTCCTCCTATTTTCCTCACCCTCCTCCTTCTCCTCCTCCAGCTTCTTCTTCTCTTCTTCTTCTTCTTCTTCTTCTTCTTCTTCTATATTGATTTAAAAATGGCAAGACATAACTGAATTCACCCCAACCCCCATCATCGACCCTTCGTGCAGTTAGATGTGCTACTATCTATATGAATTGCGGGTAAACCCTTCTTTTACAAGAGATAGACACTCTAGCACTGTTCTGAATAATTTTTTTTTTTTTTTTTTTTTTTGCGAAGCAGACTTTATCAGGAAGGGGGATAAACCAGTGTTTCCTTTCTTCATTCCGTTTTTTCCCTCGGGGGAAATAACGATAGAAAGATCGTATCAATAAAGAAAGGTAATGATTAGAAATTAGGATAATAACTATGCAACCGAACGCATCAGGCTGAAAGAAAAGTGACCTCACGATCTAGCCAAAAGTACAATCAGCATGAGAGAGAGGGGGAGGAGGGGGAGGGAGAGGGAAAGAGGGGAGGAAAGGAGAGAGAGGGGGGGGAGGAAAGAGAGAGGGGGTGAGTGGGGGAGTGGGAAGGTGAGGGGGGGGGGGGGGAGAGTGGGAAGGATGGGAGAGAAAGAGAGAGAGAGGAGAGAAGAGAGAGGGGTGGGGAGGGGGGGGGGGGGGGGGGGAAGAGGCAGAGAGAGAAACAGAGACAGAGGGAGTGGGAGACAGGGAAGGTGAGGGAGAGAGAGGGGGAGAAAGGAAGCGAGGAAGAGGGGTTGTCGGAAGCGAGAGAGAAAGAGAAAGAGCGACAGAGAGGGCGGAGAGAGATAGAGGGTGGGGGAGGGGGGAGCAGAGAGACAGAGAGAGACAGAGAGAGAGAGAGAGAGAGAGAGAGAGAGAGAGAGAGAGGTAAGTAATAAGGTAATGTTGCTTATAGCCCAGCCGACCGCAAAGGCCACATCAGGGCTGAGAGAGAGAGAGAGAGAGAGAGAGAGAGAGAGAGAGAGAGAGAGAGAGAGAGAGAGAGAGAGAGAGAGAGAGAGAGAGAGAAGGCAGTGATAAAAAGTGTTGGACAGCGGAGACGAAAAGCAGGGCAGATGCTGTTTTTAAAGATGTCTGGGGTCTTCGTTAGTCATATCAGCTCTAAATTCAGATAAAAAAGTAGATCTATAACTGTCTTCTCCATGTGTCTGTGTGTCTGTGAAAGAGAACGAGAGAACGAGCAGTGGATTGTACAAGAGAGAGAGAGAGAGAGAGAGAGAGAGAGAGAGACAGACAGAGAGAGAGAGAGACCGACAGACAGACAGACAGACAGACGACAGACAGACAGACAGACAGACAGACGGACAGACAGACAGACAGACAGACAGACAGACAGACAGACAGACAGACAGACAGACAGACAGACACATGAATGTGGAGGGGGAGGAAGGGAATGACACTATACTTTTGATCTTTGATTAGAAAAGAAGTGCCCTGTTTACAATCGGAACCACGTGAACTGCATCACAATCTCACCCTCCTCCTTTCCCCCCGTCCAGCCAATGGCACCACGCTGCGACCAGCACTCTATCGGCATCAGGTTATGTAGTTTATTGGCACCACGCTGCAACCAGCACTCTATCGCCATCAGGTTATGCAGTTTATTGGCACCACGCTGCAACCAGCACTCTATCGCCATCAGGTATGTAGTTTATTGGCACCACGCTGCAACCAGCACTCTATCGCCATCAGGTTATGTAGTTTATTTACGTTAGAGAAAAAAATATGAAACAGTGTTTATGATGTAGGTTGAATTTGTTATGATCTTTATTAAGAACCCATGAAATGGTGATATTCTTTCCACTGATGTTTTAAAGGTGTTCGTAAAGTCAAGGCAAATGTGGGTAATACCCCTGTGCTGGCTTGGCCATGTCAGCCGCATGGTCGACGGTCGCATCCTAAAGGACATGCTGTACGGTGAGCTGGCTACAGGCTCCAGACCCACAGGGCGGCCCGCCCTACGCTACAAGAATGTTTGTGAGCGCGACCTGAGGGCATGCAGCCTCGACCCAGCAGACCTGGAGACAGCAGCTTCAGACCGCGTCAGCCGGCAGTCCACCATCAACGCCAGCATCAAACAAGCAGAGCAGAGGAGAGAGGCCCAGTGGGAAAGAACGGAAGCAGCGCAGACGGCAAAGAACTTGTGTCGGCACCCACAGACACTCATGATCAAGACTGCACCTGCAGCAGCTGCAACAGAGTCTGCCACTCAAGGATCGGGCTCTTAAGACACAGCAGGCGCTGCAACTCCACAACTGACTAATCCACAGCGCAACACCATGGTCTCTCAAGACAGATGGTGCCATCGATTCGATTCGACATTGTGCTAGTTGTGAAGAACATATAATTTATAGATTTACTGCCTTGGCTTAAAGGCTGTGTCAGACAATATAGGCTAGAACACCAAGGCTTCATCAAAATGTTGTTATGCTCATGCATAGTTATGCGGGGATTATCATCAGTCGTGACAAGCTCCTAGCATAGCATTACCGGTCTCTCAAAATCCCCTGAAGTCGGAGTGCGGCTGCCCACGTGGCGGGGTAATCAAAAACGGTCACACACGTAATGTTCTCACCCCAGTTAACGCATCTGTACCATTGTGTTCACGTACTTCGGCTGTTCGGATGATCCCTGGAGTCTTCAGCCAGGGTACGACGACAACAACAACAACTTATTTAATGACTTAAATTTCAGCTATGCAGTGGCTGTAATTCTACTTGGGGGGGGGGGGGGGGGGGGGGGGGGGGGGGGGGGGGGGGGGGGGGGGATCGTTCATCTCAACACAAATAGTGCTTGCGTATCAGTGCGCGTCGTGTACCTCATGCAGTGGTGAGAGAAAAGGCCGTTGCTATGGTTTCCATGCCAATGAGATCGTGTGGCGTTTTCTCGGGGTATATTTTTGCGCCTGCTTGTTAAATGGGCCGCACGACTTTGTGGCGATGTACTTCGTTTGATCTCTCTCTCTCTCTCTCTCTCTCTCTCTCTCTCTCTCACACACACACACACACACATATCTCACAGCGTGCACCTGTCACGCATGCGGCGCAGAGCTAGAAGTATACACTCAGACCCCACCACCAACGTGACCGTGGAGCTGACATTGACGAGCGATGGAGAGTGACGGCAGATGAAGTGGCTGGTGGAGTCAGTTTCCTGTCTATCTGTGGCCGCGCGCGCACGTGGTGTTTGCTCTGTGTCCGGTGCTGGCCAGATCATCTTGTTAACCAGTTGCTGTTCCGGATTTGGGCTCGGTGCTGGCTGTAGTGGAAGTGTGCTGATGAGGGTACAGTGAAGATAGTGTGTGTGTGTGTGTGTGTGTGTGTGTGTGTGTGTGTGTTGTGTGTGTGTGTGTCTGTATGTGTGTGTGTGCATGTGTGTAAGAGAGAGAGAGAGAGAGAGAGAGAGAGAGAGAGAGAGAGAGAGAATATACTTATTGTTGTACATATTATTCCCAGTTTCAAACTATCATAGTTTTCATTGCTGAAGGATCTTTCTTCATAGAGTGCATAGCGAATCTTTTTATTCTCTTGCATATGATAGAAATCTTTTGGGGAGCTGCTTTTGAACTGTTTAGCTACATGATGATAAATGTGTGCCCTGCCCTGGTAACTTGATTATATTGATGTGTTGTTGCTCGCTATTCAAATTTTATAGTAATGTTATAGTAATGTTTAGCACACATTATTTTGCTTAAGAAAAATGGAAATACCATTCTCTCTCTCTCTCTCTCTCTCTCTCTCTCTCTCTCTCTCTCTCTCTCTCTCTTCTCTCTCCCAACCGACCGACCTCTCTCTCTCTCTCTCTCTCTCTCTCTCTCTCTCTCTCTCTCTCTCTCTCTCTCTCTCTCTCTCTCTCTCGATAGGAGGATCGCTTAGTCTATATGTCTGTGTGTGTGCTGAATTTCTTTTTTCCTTCTTTGAAATTAATTTCTTTATTTTTGTTTGTTGTTTTCAATGGCTTTGTTTCCCTTTAAAGTTATTCATGCATTAAATGTTAATGGATGAACAACTCATCAATTTTTAATGCATTTGGGAAGATATGTGTGTTTGTTACAATTTTTGTAAGTCTTAGTCGCTAGTTATGCTTAGTTAGTCCCTTAGTGGGGCAAGGGCCGGATGAAAAAAGCATGTGTTTGGTTATCTGTTACCCTTGGTTCATTCAGTTCTTCATTCATCCATGTATTCTTACTTGATATCTTCCCTCAGCTACAACAAAATCTGTTTAGTTATTGACCTATAAATTGATTCATTCGTTTTATTCATAGAATTAAATCAAATTAAAATCAAGTATATTTCTAGTTGTTGATCTATGTTTTTGCAGTCTGCTTTTCTTGGTCGTCAATCCCGTATGATACGACAGAGAAATGAATTAGTGTGTGTGTGGTGTGTGTGTGTGTGTGTGTGTAAGAGAGAGAGAGAGAGAGAGAGAGAGAGTGTGTGTGTGTGTGTGTGTGTGCGTGCGTGCGTGCGTGCCTGCGTGCACGTGCGCGCGCGCGCGCGCGCGTGTGTGTGTGTGTGTGTGTGTGTGTGTGTGTGTGTGTGTGTGTGCTACAAATTCCAAGGCGACAGCTTTCATTTTTATGTAGCTGTATGGTGAACAACCAATGCAGTTTCACTGAATAACCCCCACGTGGGTTCCGCCATTTTGAACAAAACGATGCTGTCAACCTCCCCCTCCCCCCCCCCCCCCCCCCTTTCAAGAACTATGAAGACTAGTAGCTTTCCCTGAATGAAAGATCCTAGTTATTGTTTAACGCAACAAACCTTTCATGTCTTCGGGAAATTCATTTTCAAAAACTGCGTACTGCAGCCTGCGGGCCGGGCCGGGCCGGGGGGTGGGGGATGGGGGATGGGGGGGGGGGGGGGGGGGGGGGCTTGGCGCAGCGGAGTGAAGGCGGCTTCCAATTGATGGCACAGCCTGACCCATAATGTCATTCGCCAGCTGGTCTGTTGAAAGGATCCGTAAATGAACTGGTCAAGTGGTCACCGCTGGTAGTCACCTCCCTGGGGGCGTGACATTAAGGACATGTAGGACATGGACATCGCTCCGTTGGATGACAATCCCGGGTGTTCATCATTCTTAGAGCTCTCGTCTCCGTGGAGTGGTGACCCAGTGGATGACGTCAATTGCTGGGAAGCAGGAACAGGCTGTAATAGGTCAGGGTCTGGCATAGTATGGATCATTTCGGGGTCAGCTTCACTTTCTCTCTGCCAGACCATGTTCTTTTATTCAAGTAACTTCAAAATAGTGCAACATAATGGAAAATAAAAGAAAAAACAAAAACAAACAAACAAAGCAACAAACAACAAACAAACATATGGTGGAGAGAGAAAAAAAAACAGACATATCAAACAGTGATAATACCATTTTACATTTCAAGACGTGGTAAACGGAGAGAGAGAGAGAGAGAGAGAGAGAGAGAGAGAGAGAGAGAGAGAGAGAGAGAGAGAGAGAGAGAGACGTGACCCAGATAATGGACATTTCTTTCACCAGGTGATTTTTCACCCTAAGTTTGATGGGTTTTTTTTTTCCTGTGTGATTTTTGTTTCTGTCCTCTCCTCTTTCCTTTGAAAAAGGCGTGCGGTCTCATTTCAGTTCATCTCTCTCTCTCTCTCTCTCTCTCTCTCTCTCTCTCTCTCTCTCTCTCTCTCTCTCTCTCTCTCTCTCTCTCTCTGGGGTTCGGTTCACTGGAGTACACGAAGAGAAGAAGTCGTGTTTGATGTGCTCTGTGTTCTATGGTTGTGGTTGACTGGTTATCTGAGGTGTTGTGTCGTGTAATTTAGAGTACAGCACGGTGAACCACCATGCCATCCGATGCGCGGAGGTTTCGACCTGTTTGCGGGACATTGGCGGCAGTGTACGCTTCATTCATGTTGAAGCGTTGAAAGAAGAAGATCGCCATGAGAGTTTCCATGTTGACGTTGAGAACACGGAGTGACAGTGTAACCCTGGGACTGTTGCTCTCTCTCTCCCTCTCTCTCTCTCTCTCTCTCTCTCTCTCTCTCTCTCTCTCTCTCTCTCTCTCTCTCTCCAGACATTTAATTGTACGTTGTGGGGATGTTGAGTCAAATCCTGGTCGTTGTGGGGATGTTGAGTCAAATCCTGGTCGTTGTGAGGATGTTGTTGAGTCAAATCCTGGTCGTTGTGGGGATGTTGAGTCAAATCCTGGTCGTTGTGGGGATGTTGAGTCAAATCCTGGCCGTTGTGTGGCCCACAATCATCAAGTTGATTATTTTGGCATAGTAAAAAAAAAAAAAAAAAAAACTGGGTCTACGCAGCGAGAGGGAGGATTGGACGGGGGGGGAGGGGGGAGGGGGTCTAATGGGGGAGGGGGGGAGGGGGGGATAAGTGAACTCTTGACACAAAAGTGTCAAGAGTGGTGGCTCCAGCCACCTCGTCCGGCAGATTGTTCCAGTCCCTGATGGTGTTGGGGAGGAAGGCGGCCTGACAATAGTCGGTGCGGCACTGCAGCTGGTGGAGTTGGTGTTGATTTCCCCTACGCTGTCTGACAGGGGCAGGTTGGATCTTGGTTTTGTCGAAGTGGACTTGGTCATTAAGTATTTTATACAGCATGGCCAGTCTGCTGGATCTTCGACGCTGCTGGAGTGAAGGCCACTGGAGTCGGTCAAGCATGGCGGTGACACTCGATCTGTTGTGGTATCTATTAACCACAAAGCGGGCTGCTCGTCGCTGAACCGCTTCCAGCTTTTTTTACATGTGTGTCAGAGGAGGGTCCCCCAAACTGTGCAGGCGTACTCTAAAATGGGTCGGACATAGCTTTTGTATGCTGTCTCTTTCAGGTTGGTGGCGCTGATCCTCAATTTGCGCCGCAAGAAGCCTAGGGTCTTATTGGCTTTGGCATAAATGATGTCAATGTGCTTGTCCCATGACAGATTGTTTTGAATGGTCACCCCGAGGTATTTGGCCGACGTCACTGTCTGGAGTGTCTGTCCGTGCAGTTGGTATGTGCTGGTGAAGGGCTGTCTCTTATGGGTCACTGGGAGGGTGGTACACTTGTCTGGATGGAATGACATCTCCCAGCTTCTCTCCCAAAGTTCTAGCCAATGCAGATCTTCTTGCAGTCGGTTGGTGTCGTGGTCTGATGTCCTGACCCTGTACACAGCGGTGTCGTCGGCGAAGAGTCTGGTCCGTGCAATGAGTTGCTCTGGGAGGTCGTTGATGTATACTAAAAACAACGACGCTCGAGAACCGAGCCCTGTGGATCTCCTGAACGTACGCTGCAGAACTCTGATGTGCTGCCCTCGACTATCACCGTTTGACGTCGGTCGGAGAGGAATGTTGAGGCAAATCCTGGCCCTGGTTCGAAGAAAGGTCTGAGGCAGTCACGGCTTGGCAATAGAGCAGCATCGCAGAGACAGTACCAGTGGGCAGGAAACGTACATCTGGGGACGTCAGCTCTTCTGCCAGATCCCTCCTGAAGGATGTGATGTCTTCCTTGAAAGACATGTTGACGGAAATGAATAATTTGAACTCTAAATCTGACAACATGTGTGATGATATGAAAGATTTGAAAGACATGTGTTCCGCTTTACAGGCAGATGTTTCTAATTTGAGGCAGGAAGTGACAGACAGGAAGTGACAGACAGGAAGTGACAGACTTAAAGCTAGATCACGGTAGATTGAAAAGTGAAAATGACAGTCTGAATGAGAAGGTGGAATATCTGGAGAGGAAACGTGGACGATTTGGAAGGTAGGTCAAAGCGGAACAATACAATATAATTATTCATGGCATCCCTCGCAGAAAAAAATAATAAAGGTGGCAAGAGTGTGAAAACTTGGTACGCGATATGATTTCTGACAGCTTAGAACTTGCAGATGAAGTTTAGTTTAACCGGGTGCATCGCATTGCCTCTAAACCAGATTCACCGAATGTTGCGAGGTGTACTTTCTTTAAACGTAAAGACAAAATTCTGCGCTCTAAAAAGAAGCTGAAAAGAAGCGAAATTTTCTTAGGTGAAGACTTTTCTCAGCGTGTTAGAGAGATCCAGAAAAACCTTGTCCCCCAGTTAAAGTCTGCCAGATCCCAGAACAAAAAATGTATCGATGGTTTACGACCATCTGGTAAACGAGGGCACAAAATAGTCTAGATGATGAAGGAAACATCACAAATGTGGATAGAGGTTATACGTTAGGCCGGCCCCGTGACTGGAGATTTTACTGCTGCCAATTTGTTCAGGGAGCAAAAATTACGTCGTCGCCGCACAGAGTTCGCACAGAGTTTCGCGAGAGGGCAGTAGCAAGGGGATTGTGAACGCTGCTGACACGAACTAAGCGTGCTACGAAAATCTCGTACGTGACACCTGTGTAGGATGTGTGTATACGGCAGTCTCAGATCACGTTGATGATGTTGAATTTGTTGACATATTGCATGAAAATAATGTCACGAATAAAATTAGCGATGAGGTTGATAGCGATGATCTTGATGATGTTGATAGTCATGTTGGGTGTCCCTTGTCGGGAATTGTAAATGATGAGGATTTGTTGTTGCTGTCGAATATTAATGCGCCTTACATTGACATCGACAGATCACAGCACTCTCACTTGAAGGTGAAAAATTGTAATGTTGACCATATGGTTCCCAGTGGCAGGTGACAATGGCACTGAATACTGAATGTAAATGTCATGAATGCAGATGGTGTGTGTGTGGATTTTTATACCAGTAACAATGGCGATGACTGTGCAGCAGAGCCAGAAAGTCATAGTGGTGATGATTGCATGCGTAACTCTGTAACAGAAAATCGTGATGATTCAAAGTCTAAGATACATATTGTCAATATACTGATCAGTAAAAAAAGACTGTGGCGGTGTGAGTGGGATGACAAAGGGAACGGCCAGAGGTGGGGACAGTAATGCAGAC
Organism: Conus betulinus; assembly: GCA_016801955.1. NCBI lineage: Eukaryota > Metazoa > Mollusca > Gastropoda > Neogastropoda > Conidae > Conus > Conus betulinus. Next base: position 22,294 of record JADBJO010007318.1, on the reverse strand, counting down.
AGTTGTGGTGACATTGTGATGATGCGTGAAACAGATAGAGGCGTGGACGGTGAATGAAGCGCTCAGTGGAGGTGACAGTATGGTGACTAATGAAACAAGTTATGGTGCTGAAGGTGATAGTGAAAATATGGCATAAGGCGGAGAATGAATCAGATAGTGACAGTAAATTAGACAGTGACGGTGACAGTGTGAGGTGGAAGGAATCAGATAGTGACAGTGACAGTGTGACGGCGAGTGGTACAGACATGTACAGAGTGAGTGAGAGTGACGGGAGTGTTAGATCAAATGATCATGACAATTCATGTGGTCAAGAGTTTGATATGAGTAAGCATGTAAACAGTATTTCTTTCCTTCACTGGAATGTATGTGGATTGTTTCATAAATTAGATGATATGCATTTTATTCAATTCATTTCTTCATTTGATTTTGTTCGTAGCTTGTTTACCGATTATCAAATATTCGTCAAACCAGCTGTTAAACTTACGAGACAAGGGAAAGGTTCAGGGGGAATAATTTGTTTAATGCGAAAATATCTTCTTCCATTTGTGCATGAAGTTGATTGTGAGAGCCCTTATTCCATGTTATTCACTTTTGATATGCAGGGGTTTTTTTTTGGGTTTTTTTTTTTTTTTTTTTTTGTCTTCATGAAAATTTGTTGCTTGTGTGTGCGTCTGTTCAGCCCCAAAACTAGCCTAATTACTCCATCAATGGTTTTTTTGACAACGGCATTGATTTGTTGGAAAATTGTATTGTTAGTAAACTACTGCATTTGGAGGACACTGAAATATTGATATGTGGCGATATGAACGCCAGAACTTCTGAGAAGACCCCAGACATTTTAGATGAATATGAACTACATGTTAACTATAAAAAGATTGATAGCCGCATGGAAAGAATTTTTCAAGATAAAATTTTACATTCATATGGAAAGAAGTTCTTGAACATGTTTTTGAACTGCACATTTTAAACGGAATGTGCGATAGCGACCTTGAAGGTCGTTTCACATATAGTTCTGATGTAGGATGCAATGTGAATAATTATTTTCTGATGTCAGTAAGTGGTTTTTGAGTTTCTGTGTGAACAGTTAACATCTATGAAAAGATTTGAATCTGATCATATGCCCCTTATACTATGTACTGATATACAAAATGATAAGAAATGCTCTAGCACTGGTTTGAATGGTAAAAATAATTAGTTTATTGTTAAATATTGCTGGAATAAAATTATGCCCTGGCATTTGCAATTCCATGAACTCTCAGGATGTGAAAGAGAAAATGGCAGTTGCAGATCTTATCGATGTGTATGTAAATGAAGCCAATGTAGATTTAATATAACCATGAAAGAACAAGCTGAAAATTTGAAGAGAAGAAAGAAGAAGAAGAAGAAGAAGAAGAAGAAGAAGAAGACAGCTTTAGATAAGAGAACCCCTGATGATAACTGATATGATGAGGACTGTAAAGTATCAAAATGTAAAATGCATGGCCTATGGAGAAAAAATTTATAAGACCTTAGACAAAGATGATCGAGTCGCATTCTGTGTTTCAAGACGTTAATATAAAAATCTAAATGAAAGAAGAAAGACAGAATAAAGTATGTCATTGTTAAATGAACTGATCGAGTCTGTGAAGAGCCAACAGGTCTTTTGGGAGACTATACACACATTTCAAAGAAAATATGTCAACTATCAAACGATATTTCTCTATATAAATGGTTTTTGAACATTTTAAAAAACTTCCTAAATAACAGCGACGGAAGTAGTTCAACATATCATAGTCAATGATAACGAAAATGAAGAATTTCCTTATAATAGAGCAATATCTACAGAAGAAGTATTGCTAGCCATTGGAAAATTGAAGAATGGAAAATCTGCTGGTTCTGATGGTTTAATTGGCGATTTAAAAAATATTCTGGTGAATCTGTTTTGAAATTTGGTAGTAAAACTATTTAACTTTCTTTTCGATAATGGCATTTAACCTGACAGCTGGAAAGAATCTATTATTTTACCTTTATTTAGGAAGGGCGAGGTTAACCATGTAAATAATTATAGAGGTATTTCATTAAGAAAGATTTCTAGGAAAATTTATAGCTCTGTTATTAATAGTAGATTGCATGAATGGGTAAGTCAAAACAATGTAACTGAGAGAACATCAGGTGGGGTTTAAAAGAGGGTTTTCCAGAATCGATCATATATTTACCCTGCTTGCTGCTGTTCAGAAACAATTTTGTAAATAATTAAAACTTATATGTTGCCTTTGCTGACTTTAAAGAGGCTTTTGATTCAATTTCTCGAAGAT
>JADBJO010007318.1:0-2500 GCA_016801955.1 Conus betulinus | reverse complement strand
TCGAGTTTCATCCACTTATGAAAGAAAGCGTAGACTACACCCTTGTCATGTAGTCTCAGACCGAAATGGAAATCCGTAGCATCATCTTAATCATCCTCATTCTCATCGATCAGAATTTAAAAATGTCTCAAATTCTGTGGCCCTTCATGCCCTGCTCTCATGGTGACCTCAGTTTCGATGTCCTCTCCACGTCTGTGGTCTTGGTTTGGTTCCGTCGGGGTCACCGGTGTCGGCGGTCCATGGGGGCTGTCGTTGGACGGACGTGGAGGCGCCCTCCGGAGGGAGAGCTCACTCACGCCGGCTCCGCGACTAAGCAATTATTGTTGTCAGAAGGAGGCTTAGTAGGTGGTGTCCCGCGTATGTTGGATCAGAACAGGCGCCACTGAACACCACCAAAGTGACTCGGCAGCAGCGCTGTGTCTCCTCTGGTGGGTTGTCTCTTGATGACGTGACATTGACTGCTTCCTGTGGATTGCCGGTGCTGGGGCTGCGGCAGGTCCGACCGGGCTGTGGCTGTTGACGGGGTGTGGGAATGAGCAGCGTGGGTGCACTGCCTCTGAGGTGGCGCAGAAGTTGGGACAGCAACAACAACAACAGCAACAACAACAACAACAACAACAACAAAATCAAAACATATAAAAGTACTCCCAGTTTATCTTGACACGCATGAAATATTCCATACAGAGGAAAAAAAAAACCGTTTTGGGCCGTTATAGCCGCTAGTAACGGCTATTTTGGTAAACATCGGGCATCATCCGTGACTCACAATGAAAATACCAACAAATTTTCAGACAGATCGGGCAAGTACTTTGAGATATATTCATATAAAACTAAAAAACATCGGGCATCATCCGTGACCCATAATGAACATATCCACACAAATTTTCAGAAAGATCGGCCCAGTAGTTTTGTCTGGAGCGAGTGGAACACATTTTGACACAGACGGACGGACGGACGGACACACACACACACACACACACACCCAAACACACACACACACACACACACACACACACACACACACACACACACACACACACACACACACAGAGAGAGAGAGAGAGAGAGAGAGAGATTTCTGAGAGGAGAGAGAGAGAGAGCATTTCTTCGTTCCCATTCTAAAGTACTGGGAGTACAAAAATGAATCCACTACAGAGTTGGTGTATGCGGGGGAGCGCTGCTTGGCGTGGTAGTGGTGGTGAGGAGGAGGGATGGTGAGAGAGGGTGATGGAAAACGGGGTTGGGGGGGGGGGGGGGGGTAGAGAGAGGGCTGGAAAAAGGGAGACGAGATGGGGGAGTAGGTGGGTAGCGGGGGGGGGGGGGGGGGGGGGGGGGGGGGGGGGATGGGGAGTGAGCAACGTGATCGCGACGTTTCTTTTGCTAATCGTATCTTCTTTTTGTTTTGTTTCGTTTTCCTACGAGCATGTTTTCATCGAGTGCAGTTTCATCATGCAAATTAATGCAGTATTGTTATTATATTATTATTATTATCATTATTATTATTATTATTATCATTATTTTCAGTAGTAGTAGTAGTAGTAGCATCATTACTATCATTATTATGTACTTTTTCTTATAACAGTTGTTGTTGTTATAGCCTGTAAATAATCACAGACAGAACAAAATGTCTTTAAAACGAAAGCAAAAAACAGATAGACAGGCAAACGTAAAACATTTATGGCAAACTGGAATTCCAACACACACCATCGAATTCAACGGAGCCTACCTACATCAAGTTAAGAGAAGGCGCATGAACAATAAAATAGAATTATCAATGGTTGATTGTTTCCGCTTTTCTTGCTTAGATTATCACCCTTATTTAACATGTGCCGGATACAGCGCGGAACATCGGCTTCTGTCTTCCTTCTTCTTCTTCTTCTAGCTGTTGGTTGTTGTTGTTGTTGTTGTTCTTCTTCTTCTTCTTCTTCTGGCTGTTGCTGTTGTTCTTCTTCTTATTATTGTTGCTGGTTATTCTTCTTGTTATTATGATCATTAGTATTCTTGTTGCTGTTGTTGTTGTTGTCGTTGTTGCTCATCATCATCATCATCATCATCATCATCATCATCATCATCTTCTTCTTCTTCTTCTTCTTCTTCTTCTTCTTTATGCTGTTGTTGTCGTCGTCTTCATCATCATCATTAGTGTAATGTTAATATTATCATTATTGTTATTATCATTGTTGTTGCTATTGCTTTATTTTTGTTCTAGTTGTCGGAAATTGTTCTTGCTGTTGTTGTTGTTACTATGACCAGAATTGTAGTCGTCGTCACTATCATCACCATTATTATTATTATCATTATTGCTATTATCATCATCATTATTCTTAGTATTGTCAGTACTGTTATCATCATTATCATCATTATCATTATCATCTTCATTATTGTTGTTGTTGTTGTTGCCATTGTTGTTCATGTTGTTGTTCTTGTTCTTGTTGCTGTCGGAGAACAACCGGCCTCCACCATCAGTGGAGTCAGATCAAAGAGAAAGGGCAGGAACTGG
>JADBJO010007317.1:100000-105000 GCA_016801955.1 Conus betulinus | reverse complement strand
CTTAAGTTCTATTCTCACGGATATGTGGTATAGAGAAGACTGAGCTATTTAGGAAAACGAGAGAGGTTTGGGAGAGGAGAATGATAAAAGCGGGAAAGGGGAGGGGGAGAGAGAGAGAGAGAGAGAGAGAGAGAGAGAGAGAGAGAGAGAGAGAAGGAGAGAGAGAAGGTGAGAGGAAGGGAGAGAGTTATCTGCACGTATTCCCAATAATAGCGTAGAATGCCGGAATGGGATGTGTTTGAAACAAAGATATTGTCAGAGTCCAGAATGGAAATATGCGAGATGCATGGAAAGGAATAAAGGTTTTATCAGGTTCAGGAAATGTTCAAACCAAAATATTAGTAACAAAAAAAAAAAAAAAGTTCTGTTGTGATTGAGGAAAATGATGTTCAGTTTTTTTTTTTTTCAACGTTTAAATGTGAGAAAGGCAATGGGCCCTGATAATATCTGTGGAAAATTGTTGAAGGTGTGTGCTTCTCAGCTCTCCTATGTTTACAGTCGTTTGTTTACCTGGTCACTTAGAGAATGTATAATTCCTGTTTTATGGAAAAATGCCACTGTATGTCCTGTTCCCAAAAAACGCAACCCAAGCTGTTTAAATGATTACCGACCAGTTGCCCTCACATCTGTTGCAATGAAATGTCTTGAAAGAATTGTCCTCGGTTATGTTTTAAAAGATACTACACAGTACCAAGACCCGTTTCAGTTCGCATACCAACAGAACAGATCAACAGATGATGCCACACTCACACTCTCCATCATGCTTTTTTTCACACCTCGAAAAACCTGCCTCCTTTGTACGCATTCTCTTTATTGATTTCTCATCAGCATTCAACACCATACAACCACATCTGATGGCAAAGAAACTCATTAACATAAATGTGGGTAACAAGCTCATTCTTTGGATAATTGATTTTCTTACACAGAGGACACAGTCTGTTCGATATCAAAGTGTTGTTTCGTCTTCCAGAGTCATTTCAACTGGCGCACCCCAGGGTACTGTTTTATCACCAGTGCTTTTTACTCTGTACACAAATGATTGTTCAGGAAGTGATTCAACTTTGTACATTAAATATTCAGATGACTCAGCACTTGTGGATCTTTCCAACTCTGATTCTGTTTACTTCAAGGAGGTTCAAAGATTTGTTGACTGGTGCGATCATAACTATCTTGATCTGAATGTAACAAAACGAAAGAAATGTTGATTGATTTTAGAAAGAATCCAAAAGCTGTACCACCCACTTTTTATCAAAGGTGCTGAAGTAGAACGTGTTTTTGATCATACAAATATTTAGGAACTTTTATAGATAATAAGCTGAATTTTAAATCCCATGTTGAGTATGTCCACAAAAAATGTCAAACCACCAGATTATATTGTTGTCTTCGCAAGCTGATCATTTCATGTGAATACTGACATTCTTCGGACATTTTATTCATGCTTCTTGGAATCTGTTCTAACTTTCTCATTTATTGTTGGTATGGTGGGTTGACTGTGAAGAGCAGAAATGTGCTTGAGAAAGTGGTGAACGTGGGAGGAAAAATCGTTGGTGAGAGACAAAAAAGTCTGAGTGAGCTATACAGGTGCCGTGTTGTTTGTAAAGCGAAGAAGATTACGTGTGACCAGACCCACGTTCTTGCAAATCAGTATGACCTTCTTCAGTCAGGACGAAGATATCGATCGGTTAAATGCAGAAGTGTCAGATTTAAACAAAGTTTTATTCATTGAAATCCAAATTCCTCTATATGAATGTATGTCATATGTGAGAAAATGGGTAATGTGGCTAAATTATTGTTTATTTTTGCTGTGAATGTGTGTGACCACAAATTACTATTTCTTTCAGTTCAGAAATTGTTGAGGTTGCAAAATTATCTCTCAATCTCAAAATTAGCATATTTTTGTAATTATGATAGTGTAGTTTATATTTAAATGTGTACTGTTCTTGACATTATTTCTCACCTTTTCCTCCCCCCCCCCCCCCCCCCCCCCCCACCCTCCTCCGCCCTCCTCCTTCCCCTCCCTTCCCCCCCTCCACTCCCCCCCCCCCCCCGCCCCCCACCTCTTGTAAAGTCTAATATCACCAAGTGTGAACACAGACTATAAAACAACAACAACAACAACAACAACGTATCTACCAGTGCGATACAAAGTAGCGGATTGAACATCTAATTAATGACGACAGCATGTTTTGCAAGGATTTATACCAGTATGATGACACATTCCGCATTGTTACTATGTTAGATAATGATGAAAGTTAAAGACAGCCTCTGAGAGAGGAGAGAGGGGGGAGAGAGAGAGAGAGAGAGAGAGAGAGTGGGAGTGAGAGAGAGGGAGAGAATTTGGTTTATGACGATAAACCTCTAGAGCCCCAAACAAAAGTGATGACTCCATATCACGCGTCACGGGCCGCATTCCACAGTGAGAGAGCCTTCACCAGACTCTCCTAGCCTCCAGCTTCTGTTCCTGCTCCAGAAGATGTTTTAAACACAGCTCTCTGCCTGCTCCCAGTGCTTTGATCTGGGATTATCGTAAGGCCTCTCACACCACCTGCCTCTAATCCACGCTACGCAGGAGGTCTGTGAGGAGTAGCTGACCCCTCTCCTTCCCTCCCCCCCCCCCCCCCCCCCCCCCAATCCTGTTCATCTCCCCCCTTACCCCCCACCTTCCCCCCCCCTCCCCCTCAGCCCCTGTCCTACCACCCAATCCCTTTCAGGCCCCCCACGGATATAAATCTTGATTATGAATTGCTAGCATTGCCTATGATATCGGGGCAGACATATATAAGCGTACGCGATCATTCACGCAGCAAACATGTGCGTGTAGGTAGGCTTATGAACGTACATGCGCCGGCGAAGTGAACTCACACACACACACACACACACATGCATGTGCGCGCGCGCGCGTGCACACACACACACACACACACACACACACACACACACACACACATACATATATATATATATATATATATATATATATATACGTATGGAAACACACACACACACACACACACACACACACACACACACACACACACACAAATGCACAGATAATAACACAGTGTACACACACATACACATGTGCGCTTGCACAGACACACACACACACACACACACACACACACACACACACAGGCACAGGGGGAGAGAGAGGAGAGAGAGAGAGAGAGAGAGAGAGAGAGAGAGAGAGAGAGAGAGAGAGAGAGAGAGAGAGAGAGAGAGAGAGAAGACAAGACAAAATTCTTTATTTACGAGGATAATAGATAAGCACTGGGCGTGCTTTTTTACATCCAGTCCTCGCCCTGAGTAGGGACTACAACATGCAGTGAAATCAAGCAAGCAAAGCGGTCATGTAATCATAAAAGAACATCAAAATGAAAATAGAAGATAAATGAAAACAAAACAAAAAAAAAAAGAATAATAATTAACAAACAAAAAATAGAAATAAAAATGAGAATAACAATAATGAAGAGGAAGGAGACAGTGGGGCTAGAGAGTGAGGTGGGGCTGGGGGAACATATGTAAATGTACTACGACGTACAAGATTAGCATGTATGAAAAAGACACAATAAAATGAATACGACAAAGTACGTACATAACGATGCGAAGAGAGAGAGAGAGAAAGAGAGAGAGCGAATGAATGAATGAATGAATGAATGAGTAAAACAAACGAATGAATTCTTTAATCAGAACGCCATTGGCCCATAACCCGTAGCTGTGCCGCCGTCCGAACACAGCCATGGCTCCAGATTCAGGTCCAGAACAAAACAGCAGTGTAATCCGTGGATAGTTTGGGTTCTACCGAACTCTGGTTCACTTACAGTACGTCGTTCGTTTGGGAGCTTGTCATATTTTTTTCTTCACCGCTTATCCCACCTGGAGGGAGAGTACAGAGAGAGAGAGAGAGAGAGAGAGAGAGAGAGAGAGAGAGAGAGAGAGAGAGAGAGAGAGACTCAGATTCAAGATGATTTATTCATATCAGGACTCAGCCCATCAGACAGAACAGAACAGAAAATGATACGAAAACAGGAAAGAAAAATGCTAAGTTTTGTAATGGAAAATAAAGGAAAATCTCAAATAAAATTAAAAGGAAAGAAAAGAAGATAGAACGGAACAGAAGATCTAACAATAAAGCAATCAGATAATCTATACGAGAATTATAATTCTTTTATTATGCAATCAGATGTACGTACATTTATAGATTTGCAGAGAGAGAGAGAGAGAGAGAGAGAGAGAGAGAGAGAGAGAGAGAGAGAGAGAGAGAGAGAGAGAGATTGGGGTACATGTGTGCATGCGTGAGTGCATGCATGCATGTGTGTCTGTGTGTGTTTGTGTGGGTGTGTGGGTGTGGGCGTGAGTATGTAGTAACTTACAATTGCGCAATATCTCCATATACGAACAATCCCTGCGTGAAACAGAAGGGAACATGCCGTTGAAAAAGAAACATACAAAAAAGTCTCCAATAGTAAGAAAAAAAAATCCAATAAAAACTAGACCCTCAACATTTTCAAATAACTGGGAATCACTCGACGGCACGATTTCTGGACAGTGGGGCAGGAGGCTGAACGTCTGAACGCCGAATGAGAGAATCCTGTTGCTTCTGTATTCAAGAAAAGAAACACAAATAAGCCTTACCTGACAAGAGTTCTAAGCAAACAGACGTTAGGTTGTATCCAAGTTGGGGTCTGCGTCAATTTCTCTTGAAGAATCAATCCACCCCGCACCTCCGTTCCCTTTGTGTTTGTCAAATTGCAACCAGTGTACCCCCCCCCCCCCCCCCCCCCCCCACACACACACACACACAAGGCAAGAAGCATTCATGAACAGGATCCTGGAATTTCTATGTTTACCTTTTTTTTTGTGTTGTAATTATATTGTTCATTTTAGCACTCTTTATTTATTTCGGCCAATTCATTTGAGATGGTCCGCAGAGTGACGGAATCTAGAAAAATTCAACTGTAAATTTCATGTAGAGTGAAAAACGAAATAAGGGATGTCTG
>JADBJO010007317.1:92500-97500 GCA_016801955.1 Conus betulinus | reverse complement strand
CCCTCTCAAACAGTGTCTTTTGTGTCCCACCGCAGGCCGCGTTGGAAGGTGCACACGGCAAGATTAAGCGACATGATAAGTGGGCGTGGCTTAATTACAGAGTATTCCTGTAAAAAGATACAACGTTTAAAGACTATTAACCGTGGCCACAAAAGGCGAAGCCCCAAACGTTTTGGGGAATCCCCCAGGTGCTTTCTTCGCGGCGGACATTTGATCTAACAGAGGGGGGATAGACAGGGTGCCAGTCCCTCCCGGATTTAACTGGAGCTTGGAGTTGTTTGTTGCCTGTTTAACATGTGGCCAGGGGAGTTGAATTACTACGGGGGGTGTTTACAGGCTTGAACGGAGGCAGCTGGAAAAGAAAAGAGCCCCGCTATAGAAGTGGCGTTCCCCAAATTGCTCACTGAAAAAATTGCTCTGTGGTAGGAAATACAGGCACAGTTAAGAATGAACTCGGAAAAAAAAAACATTCTTCACAGTACTAGTTGCAGAAGAGCAATACAGCAACGTGTTAAGCAATATAGCAACATATATCTAGCAATACAGCAACGTATTTAGCGACACAGCAACATATTTTCATGAAGAAAAAGAAAAACAAACACCCGAAGGTGCTGGGGAGGACCCAGAGAAGCACTGTCTTCACCTGCCTTTAGAGCAGTCCTGTACCACCCTTGGAGGCCTGCGCTGTGTTGACAATAGGTACAGGCACGCGCGCAGGACACTCCATTAAGATATCAAGGGACATAACTGCTCCTGAACAGAGGTACATCAGGCTACAGGATGCAACTCGTAACAGCCTTCAAGTAGCAGCCCCATGGGTGTACCAGCCCGTATTTCATGCCTGCAGAGCCCACCGGTGAAAAACACCACCCTCCGGCTGCCGAGCACACCCCACAGATCCAACCACCCCTGCCCACGGATGTTTTCTTCCTGTGTGAGCCAGCTGCCCTCTTTGTCCCCAGAAAGTATTAACCTGACTTTGGCTTTTGATCTGTCAGATCTGTTGGAATCTTAAAAGCTACCTACCTCGTTGTTATCTATGTTTTTCTCTCACGTCTTCACCCTGTTATTCGATCCTGCTTTCCTTTGCCTGCCTCATTTCTTCACCCGACCCTCTCCTTCACAGTGCTGCATTTCTGCCCATCAGCCTCCTGTAGCGGTGTTGCAGCTCCAGGTTGCACACGTCGATGAAACGCTGCTTGTGATTCGTGGCTTCGAATCTCTTGCGTGCGCTCATTTGTGATTTGCTGTTTGCTGTTTTGAGTCATCATTGGGTCGGCACTGTTTGGTGAGGGCGTAAGGGCCGTCTTCAAACCAGCAGTGGGGTCCTTCCTCTGGCTGTTTGGAACTGTTCAGCGACGACACGATCTTTCGGCTTGTCAAGATGGAATTTCAGACGGCAGTTTCAGTTTTATAATGACGAGACTGTGGCGTCTACCCCGCCTTAGCTCCTAATTACGCCCTTGTTGCAGAGCTATGAATGCCACTGACCTGAATTATGTTAATTTAGAGAGAGAGGGGTTAGTTACCGCCAAGGACATAGAGAAACAAAGTACAGCACAAGACACAATGCGTTTCGACCTCCTGGGTCTTCTTCAGGCAAATACAACTAACATTTAGGATAGTGAAAACGAAGCCCAGAGCAGCATGTTCTGAAACTGATTTATCTAGCTGTGGTACTGACTGGGGAGTGGCATGGCCATCGTCCTGATGCTCTTGGATCGCTTACCAGTGCCGCCATGGGCCAAGTCGTTATCAGAGGCAACATCCAGCAGGGACAATTGCCCTGTCGTTGGTGCTTTCATCATAGCAGGGGCGGCGGAAAGTTTTCCAGTCTCGGGCCTGTAAACAAAGCTTGGCTTTCCCACTCGTGCTCAACGCTGGGGGTGCCTTTCCTATCGTACTCGTCCTCAACGCTGAGGGTGTCTTTTCCTGTCATACCTGTCCTCAACGCTGAGGGTGTCTTTCCTGTCATACTTGCCCTCAACGCTGAGGGTGTCTTTCCTGTCATACTTGTCGACTGATTGACACTCGTCCTCAACGCTGAGGGTGTCGTTCCTGTCATACTCGTCCTCAACGCTGAGGGTGTCTTTCCTGTCATACTCGTCCTCAACGCTGAGGGTGTCTTTCCTGTCATACTTGTCCTCAACGCTGAGGGTGTCTCTTTCCCGTCATACTCGTCCTCAACGCCGAGGGTGTCTTTCCTGTCATACTTGTCCTCAACGCTGAGGTTTTTTTTCCTGTCATACTTGTCCTCAACGCTGAGGGTGTTTTTCCCTGTCATACTCGTCCTCAACGCCGAGGGTGTCTTTCCTGTCATACTCGTCCTCAACGCTGAATGTGTTTTTCCTGTCATACTTGTCCTCAACGCTGAGGGTGTCTTTCCTGTCATACTCGTCCTCAACGCCGAGGGGTGTCTTTCCTGTCATACTTGTCCTCAACGCTGAGGGTGTCTTTCCCTGTCATACTCGTCCTCAACGCTGAGGGTGTCTTTCCTGTCATACTCGTCCTCAACGCTGAGGGTGTCTTTCCTGTCATACTTGTCCTCAACGCTGAGGGTGTCTTTCCTGTCATACTCGTCCTCAACGCTGAGGGTGTCTTTCCTGTCATACTTGCCCTCAACGCTGAGGGTGTCTTTCCTGTCATACTTGTCCTCAACGCTGAGGGTGTCTTTCCTGTCATACTCGTCCTCAACGCTGAGGGTGTCTTTCCTGTCATACTTGTCCTCAACGCTGAGGGTGTCTTTCCCCGTCATACTTGTCCTCAACGCTGAGGGTGTCTTTCCTGTCATACTCGTCCTCAACGCTGAATGTGTTTTTCCTGTCATACTCGTCCTCAACGCCGAGGGTCTTTTCCTGTCATACTTGTCGACTGGTTGGAACTGGGAGATAAACTGTCAATCTGATCATCATCATAGTGTGGGAGCATCATTTCATCCACAGTAATGTTGCATGGTTGTACAGGCAGGCGCGTGGTCATGATCCTGTGGGAAACAGGGCAGCAGCCTGGTGCAGCGCGTCCTGTTATTGTTTATCTCAAAACTCAATCCAGGTACATGTTTTTCTTCTTTTCCACTGTGGTACAGAACGTGCCATTCTTCTGTCTCTGCTTCTCTGTTGTCCTGCTGCCATCTACCTCGCAGTCACCGACAGCGTGCCGGGAATGTCTGTACATTTCATGGGCCAGTCACCGACAGCGTGCCGGGAATATCTGTACATTTGTTTGGGCCAGTCACCGACACCGTGCCGGGAATATCTGTACATTTCATGGGCCAGTCACCGACAGCGTGCCGGGAATGTCTGTACATTTCATGGGCCAGTCACCGACAGCGTGCCGGGATGTCTGTACATTTCACGGGCCCAGTCACCGACACCGTGCCGGGAATGTCTGTACATTTCATGGGCCAGTCACCCACAGCGTGCCGGGAATGTCTGTACATTTCATGGGCCGGTCACCGACACCATGCCAGGAATGTCTGTACACTACTACACTATCACCTGAACTACCACATATTACCTGAACTACCACACTATCATCTGATCTGAACTACCACACTACCATCTGAACTACCACACTATCACCTGAACTACCACACTACCACCTGAACTACCACACTATCACCTGAACTACCACACCATCACCACCAAACTACCACACCATCACCAGAACTACCACACTATCAGTTTGATTAGACATGCCAGCAGAAGAACGCTCAAAGATCGATCTGACTAGATACATCACTGCTGAAGAGCAGGTAGGGATCTGTCAAGGCAGTCGAACGGAACTGTATTCTGCGTACTGTTCGCTAATATCGTATCAACACTTCGTGGAGTTTCACATCTTCATCCTTGAAGGAGGCCTTTGACAGTGCGGCAGAGGGTGTTAGAAGCCACATGACAATCAGGAGAAACAAATCCTCACCATCCAGCAACTGTTCCCCCCAACCGTCCCATCTCCTTGAAGGTCACGTTAGGACGATCAGCACTGAAGGCAGCACCTTCGATTTGCTAACGACATCGATGGCCTGGCAGTGAACAAGAACTCGCCATGCCTAGTGACAAGACTGCATGAAACATCAAGATGTGGGATGGAAAACCAGCGCCGAAAAGACAAAGGCCGACCGCAGCACCACCTGCAGCTGATATGATAGCAGGAAACGGATGTCAAGAGGAGGCGTGTTCAAAATGCAAGAATAACATTCTTCACTGACAGCGACTTACTGGTCTCTGTAACTATTTGCTTTGTGGACAGAAGCATTAGCTGCGTTTTTGCAGCGTTGTGTTGAGCGTTGTTTGTCCGTCGAGACGACGAAGACCCATGTAGTCATCCTGGGATTGGGGGGCGAGTGCGTAGATGGCTGGTCAGGCCGATCTGCGCCCGGAGGAAAGATCTATCACAGTATGGACAGGGGATGGTGGCGGCAGTTGGAGATGTGTTGACGCTGGTCTTCCTGATCATCCTGCGCTGCTCAGCTGCAGCAATTCTGTTGCTTTCACAGGTTTCTGCGCCTTTGCAGTACAGAACAGCACGACAGGTGTGTCAAAGTACGGTTCTTTAAAGTTCCAGCTCAGTCGGTCAAGAGCTGTGCCCTTGGTAATTGTAATCATGCCGACAGTAGTGCTGTTGTTTCAATGCAGTACGATAGAACACGACGCAACATAACATTTTTTTTTTGTCTGCATGCATCGCCACACTAAAAAGACAAACACGAAAAATACAAGCCGAGCAGTCATGTCTTCTGTCTCTTTCTGATACAAATGAAAGACACCATGCACTCGCTCCCCGACACGCCAAGAGACCACAGGCTGTCAGCTGCCCTTATGTAAAGCAAGGAGGTGATTGGCTGGTGTGGCATAGGCGAGACGTCCAGGTCGATCAGTGAGGAACGTTTTGATTGGTCGGTGCAGTGAGGACTCGCAGTGGCTGGCACTGATTGGTTCTGACGCCAGGCATGCGCGGTGGAGCTGCAATTATCGTCTTCCGGGACAAATTGCGTGTGA
>JADBJO010007317.1:80000-90000 GCA_016801955.1 Conus betulinus | reverse complement strand
GAGAGAGAGAGAGAGAAACAGCCCATCAAGAGAGAGAGAGAATCAGAGAGAGAGAGAGAGAGAGAGAGAAAAGAGAGAGAGAGAGAGCGAGAGAGAGAGAGAGAGAGAGAGAGAGAGAGAGAGAGAGAGAGAGCAGAGAGCAGCCTATCAAGAGAGAGAGAGAGGTTGGGGGTGGGGTGGGGAACAGCTCATGAAGAAAGCTATCCTCCAGCACGCGGGGGTGGGGGTGGGGGTGGGGGTGGAGGGGGTTACACCTGAACACCCATTACGCACTGACCCATTTTGCACGGCGGTGGTCGGTCCCCTTGTACCTGTAGCTGTCACTAAGTCCAGTGCCCGTAACGGCTTGTTTTCCTATCTCAGTCAAGGGGAAGACTGCACCCCACGAGATCTCCCGCCGGCTTTGTCGTCGGCTCTGTCCTCTGGATGACCCAAAATTTTTTTTTTCTAAAAGCATCCGGACCATCAGTTAAAAAAAGAAAGAAGAAACAAAAGCCACCATGGCAGACCCCCATCCTCCCTCGTCCAACTTGTTTTCTCAACCCTTTTCTTGTCTCTTCTACATAAAGAAAGCAACATCAGCATTCAATCAGCTGAACAAAATATGGGACAGCAAGAAAATTCTCCCTTGGAATCAAACTGAACTTTTATAAACTCCAGTGTGATTTCAACGCTGTTTATATGGCTGTGAAACCTGGTAACTGAAGACCACCCAGGAGAAGAAACTTGACGCTTTTGATACTAAGTCCCTGAGTAAGATCATGGGCATCAAATGGTCAGACTTTATACCAAATGAAGATGTCAGGGAGAGGTCCAAACAGCTCCCCGTGTCAACCATCGTCTGCAGACGGCGCCTCCACTGGCTGGGTCATGTCTTAAGATTACCCTCTCCAAGATCTGCAAACCAGGCCATTAAATGGACCCCAGCAGGCCAGAGAAAAAGAGGACGACCCAGGATGAGCTGGTGACAGACAGTGGAGAGAGACCTCAGACTCATTGACAGAGGATGGAGTGACACCAGCAGACTGGCTGAGGACCGGCACAGTGGAGCGCCTTGACTGCCTCATGAGTCGCAAGATGCGGTAGCATCCAGGTCTAAGTAAGTCTACATAAACGGATTTCTTATTATCATTTTCTTTTTAGGTCTGTTTTCTCTGAAGTTGATCGCGCAAAAACAACGGAACTGATTTCAACAAAGATTGTGAAAAAAGAAGAAAACGGGGGGGGGGGGGGGGGGGGGGGGGGGGGGGGGGGGGGCGGGCGGAATAGCTCAGTTGGTAGAGCGCCGGCGGACTGGTAATCTAAGGGTTGCGGGTTCGAATCTCCGCCGGGCCATTTCGGTACAAGGGGGATTTTTCCTCGGAGTTAAACATTGGTTCTGACTCCATTTTCCCATACAGTCCTTCGAATGAGACTATACACCGAGGTTCCGTGTGTGTACGCACGCATAACATCTTGCACACACGTAAAATCCCATCACCAACTTTCGGAAGAGAAGGCCAGTTTGGCCGTTGGTATGGATGACACATTACACATAGCATGCACCTTCCCCGAAGATAGAGTATGGCTGCCTTAATAATGGCGGGATAAAAGGCGGTCATCCACACAAAACTGTACTCCCTTTGGAAGAAATGTTGACTGCTGTACCTTTTCCATATAACTTGAAATATATATAGGTAAAGAAAAAAAAGGTACCTTTCAGGGAATCCTTCAACGTTTCGTGCTGTAAGCACTTGGTCACAAAGTGAAGTGTTGAGGTTGTAGGGGAAGCTGGCAGGTTTCTTGTGACCACAGTTCAGCCAAAAAGGTAGGGTGGGGTGTGAACTGTGTTAAGATGGTCAACAAAAGGGTGGTGGGGCAAAGAGGGGGTGGGGGAAAGGTGGGAGGGAGAGGACCATCTGGGTGGGGGTTATAGAGAAAGGGGAAGGGGGGGTGGTAAGGAAAACACGTCCACTCCCTTTGTTGGGCAGATGGGATTAATACTTGTCTGTCTATACAGGGAGTGTCCGCAGGAGTATCAGCCAGCATACGCAGAAGAAGAAGAAGAAGAAGAAGAAAGAAGAAGAAGAAGTGGAAAAAACGGAACCGGGCTGAGGAACGAATCCGTAACATTCTGGCGTGGGTCCGAGGTTCGGATCCCGAATCGTTCGATAAGATGTACACGGGAGTGAACTACGTCGGTCTGTACTATTATTTCCCTTGGTGGAGAAAGACGGATCGCGGTCGCGGTTTCTCTTGATGAGATTATTGCAAAACCTTCCGCTGACCATGAACCCTGCGGATTTACTATTACATATTCATGATTAAGTACGCATTGACAGTGCTTTAGTGGAATATGAAAACTCTTTCATGAAAAAAACGTTTCTATTTCTTGTTGTGCATTACTTTTGAATAAAAAGGAATACAGGGGATAGCTACAGTTACTTTCCCCTGACGGTGTGAAAAACAAAACGTTTTCATATACTGGTGACCCACAGGGCGGACCACGGATTCCTAGGACTATGGCGAGGGTCAGGGCCTCACCGGGCGCCCAGCTGCTCGCTGCTTCTGTTCCTTCAGGTGAATCGCTAGACTAGAAATGCGCGCCGTGTCCAGTAATCTTTGTCAGCCTTCGGTGAACTTTGGGGTACGTTCCGCCGGTGCCGTTCATCCAGCATGACCAGGAGAACAGGAGAAGAGATACGCACCGCCGAGCATTGCCCATTGCCGATGTGTGTACGAGTGTGTATGTGTGTGGGTGTGGTGTGTGTGTGTGTGTGTGTGTGATAATGTTCTGTACCGCAGAAATTAAGTGGTCAGTATATACTGTACAAATCCTCCCTCCCTCTCTGTGTCGGCGTGTGTTTATCTGTGATGTGCAAAGGCCCAGTATCTCGTTCCCAATTCTGTGAACGCTTGGTTGCACACACACACACACACACACACCACACACACACACACACACAGACAGCAGAGAGAGAGAGAGAGAGAGAGAGAGAGAGGAGAGAGAGAGAGAGAGACGAGAGAGAGAGAGAGAGAGAGAAAAGGTTTACACAACCTTGTGTCTTACTCGGGGTACTTTCTTTATGAAATCCTCAATCTTTTTCACACAACTAAATGCCTGTACTGTATGAACTCGTGATCCTAAAGGAATCGCTTCTAAATGATGAGCAACCTATTATTTGGTGTCATCCCCAAGAACCATAAACAGTCATATGCTATACGAAACAGTCACTATCCTCAGCTTAGGTTAAAAAAAAAAAAAAGTAATCAACTTTTCGCGCCTGTGCCTAGGGGTAGGGGTACAGAGATTTGAAGGGGTCATTTCGGGGTATTCTACACGTAGCCCTGGCCAGCTGCCAGTCTGCGTGTTCGTGTTCTGTGTCGCGTGGATGGATCCTGCTGACGGTAATGTTGACGAATTCTATTTTCAGTAACCCAGTTGGTAGAGCGTCGGACTCGTAATCTTGGTGATCCTGGGATTTCGGGTTCGAATCTCCGTTTCGGTACAGGGGCATTTTTTCCCTCGGAGTTAACATTGGTTCTGACTCCATTCCCAAAAAGTCTTTCAATTGAGACTATAAACCGAGGTGCCGTGTGTGAACGCACGCATAACGTCTTGCACACACGTCAAAATCCCAGCACCAACTTTCGGAAGCGGAAGAGAAGGCCAGTTTGGCTGTTGGTATGGATGGCACGTTACACATAGCATGTACCCTGCGTAACAAATGGAAAGAATGAAGGAAGTAAGGAAACTGAGTGAACAATATTGAATGATATGGACTGGATGACATGGGAAACGAACGACTGAATGAAGCGCCAGATGGCAGATCTTTCAGTCGGCACTACCCAGGTAGGCAGCCCGTTGTGTAAATGAGTGTGGATTGTGAAGCGCTTAGAGCTTGGTCTCTAGCCGAGAATAGGCGCTATATAAGTGTTCATTATATAATAATAAATGAATTCGTAAAAACGTGGTAAACGATAATTGATTAAAGAACAAGAGCTCTCTCTCTCTTTCTCTCTCTTTCTCTCCCTCTCTCAGTCTGTTTGTCTCTCTCTCTCTCTCTCTTCTCTCTCTCTCTCTCTGTCTGTCTCTGTCTCTCTCTCTCTCTCTCTCTCTCTCCTCTCTCTCTCTCTCTCTCTCTCATGCATGCTTGTTTAGGGTGTGGGGGGTGGGGGAGTTATTTTGCCGTTCTCCATGCTTTTAAGATAAAGATCTATGCAATAACAGACCAGTATCAAATCACCCGAAGACACCACTGGAACGAACAAAATAATGGTCGAGTCATGAAACATTATATCTTCTTCTTCTGCGAAAGATCCATCTCCAAAATCAAAAGTGAAAGGGTGCCATGAAAAACGAGAAGAGAAAATACAAGCAATGTCAGAGGAAGACGACTGACGAAGATATGAATGAAACACCACCACTGAATGAATGAAAATGGAAGGGGAAAACCACAGAGTAATACATGACAGAACAGACTGAAGGTGGAGAGAGAGAGAGAGAGAGACGGGAGAGAGGAGAGAGAGAGAGAGAGAGAGAGAGAGAGAGAAGAGTCAACCCGTCACCCACAACGCAAATATTGCACTCACTCACTTCCACCTACACACACACACACACGCGCGCGCGCGCGCGCGTGCGACGCGCGTACGCATGCACGCACGCACGTACACTTGTGCACGTGCACATGCACTCACAGATCCATTGTACTTCAGTCACTTCATACCTATTAATAACTGAAGAACAATTGTGAGATCCGGCTATAAAAACCGTTTGCACGAAAAACTCAAGTACGTTTCTGCCATGCATACTCCAACCTATCTTCCCCCCCCCCCCCACCCCCCCCCCCCCCCCCCCCCCCCCCCCACCCCCCCCCCCCCCCCCCCTCTTACCAAATCTGATTACGTATGATTGCCCGAAATATTGTTTAGGTGTCATATGAGTGACTAGAGATAGGGCGTCAAAATGAGAAGGGCTTTATAAGGCTTTATTCGATATGTTGCCGTCCATCCTATGTCTGGTTTAGGCAAGTTTTTTGGGTTTTTTTTTTTTTTTTTTTTACTCTATCATTACAGACTGGTGCCAGCTATTCATCACTGTTGTTGTTGTTGTTGTTCGTTTGTTTGTTGTTTTTAATTTGTAATCACCTACACAGTTTACACACTTTCAAAACTACATTACAGCCGTGTATTTGTCAAGAAGATGAGCTTTGCTAGAATCATTGACGATGCCTGCATGTGACTGTAAATGAAGCCGGTAGGCCTGTATAGCTCTCGCGCTAAATCTTTAACGTCAGTTGGGGCCAGACTCTTCATGCACGCAACTAACGCCTTGGCTCTAGTGGATCTAAATCATTCCGCCCCCAACCATCGTTCCTGCCTACACTGTTGTCGTAATGGAAGAGACGGTATAAAGAGCTCGTAAAGCCACTCGTGTCCCACTCTGTAACTTGCCTGAGGCGAACGGCAGACACCAAGGAATGCAGCCGACAACGCCAGAGTTTATGGCTGCGAGACTCTATCCCATCTTAGTGCTGATAGCGCTTTCGTGACCAGCCACCCAGAAAATGGAGCCCCGAACGGCCATATTGGCCCGCAGCGCTTGCCCAGTCACGATCTGACATGGGCAGATAGATATCTCTCTGATGTCACATCCTGTTCGGCGCTCTTCGGTGGTTTCCGTGAATAACGTTGGCCTTGGGCACGTTCGTTTGTTTTGCTTTTGATTTGATGTGTGTGTTTTTTTTTTTTTTTTTTGTATGGTGAAAGTCGTGTTGTATATTGCTCTGCTCGCCCGTGCTGAGCTCGGCTAATTTGATTTTTTTTTTTCTTCGAAAATCAAATAGATTTCATAGACATAACCTGAAATTTTTTCTGACTGAAATTTTTTCATAATAATGTCTGCTTATGTCTTTACTGTAATAATGATCATGATTATGTTATAACTGGACATTATCTTCCGTCGTCCTCCCTCAGAGAGAGAGAGAGAGAGAGAGAGAGAGAGAGAGAGAGAGAGGAGAGAGAGAGAGAGAGAGAGAGAGAGTTTTTTTTTTTTAAATGTCCAATGGTCTGATGGTGGCGGGGAAGGGATGGTATCAATAGAATACTACAGTGTCACCCTACCTCTCCTTCCGCCGCCTTAGCCTTACCTGTGCTGAATCAGGTCCCCATTTCAGCGACTGTTTTAAGTCGTAAAAATCCAACATCACCTTGGGTGGAACTCAGGCCCAAGTTCCATAGACAAATGCTCTGCATATTCGATTACAGGTGTGTGGGGGTGGGGGTGGGGGGGGGGGGGGTGACAGACGAGGAAATACTTTGGCGGCCAGGCAGACGACTGCAAACACAGTTAGGGTTACATTCATGAAAAGAAGAAACTCTGAGACACAGAGAGAGCAAGCCATGACCTGATGAATTAGCCATGACCTGATGAATTAGCCATGACCTGATGAATTAGCTATGACCTGTTGAATTCTAACACTTCGGAACAAACAGTGTAACATTTTTTCCCCGAGATGAAATGATTAGAGCATGCTTTACTTTTCTTCTTCTGCTAGCAAAATTCGTTTAGCTTACACGCATGCATGCAAGACGACTGAACAAAACAAAACAAGATGCAAAGCATATAAAAACGTACTCCCAGTTTATCGTGAATACGCATGAGATATTCATGAAAAGAAAAAAAAAAACGTTTGGGTCCGTTATAGCCGTTAGTAACGGCTATTTCTGGTAAACATCTCCCTCATCTGTGACCCATAATGAACATACCTACAAATGTTCAGAAAGATCGTCCAAGTACTTTCTGAGATTTTCCATAAAGACGAAAAAACCGTTATGGGCCGTTATAGCCCTTAGTAACGGCTATAACGGTAAAATAAAACATCGGGCATCATCCGTTACCCATAATGAACATACCTACAAACTTTCAGAAAGATCGGCCCAGTGTTTGTCTGGAGCGAGTGGAACACATTTTGACCACGGACGGACACACAGACAGACAGACAGACAGACAGACAGACACACAGACACACACACACACACACACACACACACACACACACACACACACACCATTTCTGTGTGCCCCGTGTCTCTGCGCTTGCTTGATGGGTGCCATAAGCAGCATTAATTCGCTAGTAAGTGCGAGCAAATTATTCAATATGGGACCAAAACTTACTGTCTGAGTTAGTTTACTGCTTATTATATCCCCCGCCCTATCACAGGGAAGCAACAGAACAAAATCCCCGAGGAAGTGTCAGTGCCGTGCCAGTTTTCAACAGCTGCAGCTATCATCGCAACCTTCTTTTGTCTGGAACCATTGGCAGATTCTGTCCTCATACACGCATAGTCACAGGAACGTTGATGCTGTCCGAGTATCCACCTCTATTTTAGTGAGCAGTGGATGATGATGATGTGATGATGATGATGATGATGATGATGATGATGATGATGATGATTTTGATGATGTGGGTGAGGGAGGGGGTGGATTGATGAGGTGGAGGTAGACAGCCTTGTAATCTCTCCAAGAATATGGGATCTGTTGATAAGCGTTCTACTAGCCAAAGACTGTACTAACCAGGCTCTGCTCCGTAAACACTTAATATTCTGTATTTGTCTTTTTCTGTCAACAATGGGGGTTACATCAGAAAATCCAAGCTCCATCTGTCACACACGGCTGGTAATGCCCCCTGGTTAAAAATGAGTATAAAAACACGACAATGTATGCAGTTTAAGGACCCTAAGATCCACCTCAGCATTCTGTGGGATTACGAAGTATAAAAAATACCCGGACAACAGTCACCAGAGTACTTGGAGAGGGTGTTAGGTGGCTGCCCGTCAGCCCTGATTACCAACTGAAATGACGTCATAAGCAACTGAAATGACGTCATAAACACTCAGCGACCGTAATAGCGAAAAAAAACACCTCTTTATTCCTGTGTGTTTGTTCCCCGCATTAACATAATGATGTTCAAGATGATGATGATGATGATGACGACGACGGCGACGACGATGACAATGACGACGATGACAATGACGGTAAGATAATGACCTTCATGATGGGCTCTGTTTGTTTCCAGCCATCATCGGTCGCTACCCGTGTGTCCGCGGGGCTGTACGAGCTGTTCTCCGGTCAATGGATGCGTCACCTGTGAGTCTCGCTACTTCATGTTCCTCTACCGGCAGAACATGCGTCAGATCGGCATCTGTACGCCCTCCTGCCCGCTGGGATACTACGGCGTCCGCCACCAGTACTACAGCACGTGCAACCGTAAGTATATGGAGGGTCTGTCTGTGTGGCCACGTCCTGGCATAGAGCCCCCCCCCCCCCCCCCCTCCCCCCACCGTTCCCTCTCCACTCTCCCCTCCTATTCCTAGACGTTTTGTACTTTTCCTTCTTTCTGTGCTAAAAGATTGTTCGTGTATCACGGAAAGTTTGTACGGAAAGTTTAAGAAAGTAACGGGGCAAAGAGAAAGAATGAAGATGGGGTGGTGGGGTGGGGGATGACGGGGAGAGGGGGAGAGGGGACGGATGGGATGAGGACGCCAAGTAGGGGAGGTTCGGAGCTCTGAATGTGGATGTTTGATGCCCATGTCACTAGTCCTTTATTCTCGACGTCGTCGTTGAGATGATGATGGTGGTGGTGATGATGATGATGATGGTGATGATGATGATGATGATGATGATGATCTTTTCTGTCCTCCTGTTTATCGCCATCAGCATCGCCATCATTGTTAACATTGTCGTCAACATCATCATTATCGTCGCCCTGATCTTTCTTATCACGGTCGACATCGACGTTGACATAACACCATCGTAATCATCAACGTGGTCATAAGCATCATCACTACGTCATCGCCTGGTCGCAACTGGTGTGAGGGAAGCGAAAACGGGTGGTTAGTTCTTTTCTAGTGCCCATACATTTAGCAATATCTTAGGTTTGACCTCTTGACCTATATAGTATTCCTCAATGTTGGCCAGACCTGTCCACAACATTAAGAGCAGAGTACTGGAATCGAACTGCAATGTATTCGAGTTGTCTTTCCCTGTCTATGTTGTTTCCTCTGTGTCAAATAAGAATCGCTTTCCTGACTCAGGAGTAGTTAACCTATGTAGATCGTCTGTGGGTTACTTCCCGTCCGAGGTGGCGGGTGGTTTGGTGACATCAGTTCAAAAACAAAGTCGATCACTCACCACATTTGTAAGCTTGACGTATGCAGAGCATTGAACATTATGATTTGCACATCAATAAGCAAAACTGAAACATGCCAAGCTGTGCTGCTAAATCAACTAAGTGAACGTATATGGTTAAAACAGATTTGTTGAGCGGGGGAGGGGGGGGGGGGGGGGAGGGGGAGGGGGCGGGGGGGGGGGGGGGGGGGCGGGGGGGGGGGGGGGGGGGGGGGTGTGTGTACGTGTGTGTGTGTGTGTGTGTGGTGGTGTGTGTGTGTGTGTGTACGTGTGTGTGTGTGTGTGTGTGTGTGTGTGTGTGTGTGTGTGTGTGTGTGTGTGTGTGTGTGATGGTTAGGGGCCCCAGCAGGCTCACGAGCGACAGTGTATCCTAGCACACAGTTATCAATGCCGGCATTAAATCTTCGCTGTCTTACTACATGCTGCATCTGACCCTTGCCGAAGTTTTATTCAAATATGACCTTTTCACGCCTACCTGTTCTTTATTAATTTTGCACTTTTCAGCTCCGAACAGATTAGGTTAACAGCTGTCTTACAGCTCCAAACAGCTTAGGTTAACAGCTGCTTTCAGCTCCAAACAGCTTAGGTTAACAGCTGTCTTCCAACTCCAAATACCTTACGTCAAAAACTGTCTTTCAGCTGCACAGAGCTTATGTTAAAGATGTCTTTCAGCTCCAAACAGCTTAGGTTAACAGCTGTCTTACAGCTACAAACAGCTCACGTTAACAGCTGTCTTTCAGCCCCCAAAACAGCTTATGTTTAAGCTGTCTATCAGCTCCAAACAGCTTATGTTAAAGCTGTCTTTGAGCTCCAAACAGCTTACGTTAACAG
>JADBJO010007317.1:67500-77500 GCA_016801955.1 Conus betulinus | reverse complement strand
GAAAGCAAAGCAAGAAGGCCTGTTCAAAAAGGAAGGAGAGGAGGAAAAAAAAAAAGAGAAAAAAAAGATAAATAAAAAAGGGGGGGGGGGGGGGGGGAGGAAGGGTTGGGAGTTAGCAGAGAAGGGGGGGGGGGGGGGGGGGCCCCTGAAGCTCAGCTGCTGTCACTCTGTGGTGTTCAGGCCGGCAGGGGCGAGGGTCCCAAGTCGTGCAATGATGGATGAAATGGCTTTGTTACATGCACTAGAATGACTTTGTTACAGGCACTAGAGCGGCTTTGTTACAGGCACTACAGTGGCTTTGTTACAGGCACTACAGTGGCTTTGTTATAGGCACACTTACAGGCACTAGAGTTGCTCTGTTACAGGCACTAGAGTTGCTCTGTTACAGGCACTAGAGTTGCTCTGTTATAGGCACTAGAGTGGCTCTGTTACAGGCACTAGAGTGGCTCTGTTACAGGCACGAGAGTGGCTCTGTTACAGGCACGAGAGTGGCTCTGTTACAGGCACAAGAGTGGCTCTGTTACAGGCACGAGAGTGGCTCTGTTACAGGCACGAGAGTGGCTCTGTTACAGGCACGAGAATGGCTCTGTTACAGGCACTAGAGTTACTCTGTTACAGTCACTACAGTTGCTCTGTTACATTCACTACAGTTGCTATGTTACAGGCACTAGAGTTGCTATGATACAGGCACTAGAGTTACTCTGTTACAGTCACTACAGTTGCTCTGTTACAGTCACTACAGTTGCTCTGTTACAGTTACTACAGTTGCTCTGTTGCAGGCACCTGTAGCCTTTCCCCAGATAGCAGACTGACCTATGTCTACATACCATTGTGATTTTCTTCCAGGAATCAGTGTCTGCCAGATTTAAAAAAAAAAAGACCTTGATGCTTGGTACCTAAGTGACCTTGTTCTAGATACCAGAAGTACTTTCCCCCAGGTGACTAGCGTTGATTTCTTACAGGTACTAGTGCGCTTTTTCGCAGGTACCAGAATGGTTCAACGTACCAGAAAGGTTTTTTTTTTATCCCATGAACCAGATAACTGTGGTCCTGGTACTAGACTGACTTTTAGTCTAGTTTTTTTTTTTTTTTTTTTTCACGTACGCAAGGCTGCTTCTGCGGACACTCCCTGTATAAAGAGGCAAGGATTGACCCACCTACCTAACAAAGGGAGTGGAGTTCTGTGTATATGACCGTTTTCTATCCCGCAATTAAGGCAGCCATACTCCAGCTTCGGGGAAGGTGCATGCTGAAGTGATGGAAGAGAAAAGTGATGCTCGTTCATTTTCTTTGTCCTAATTGTTTAGTATCTTGCCTGAAGAAGACCTAAATGGTCGAAACGCGTCGTGTTTTTGTCTTCTGATTCGTTTGTCCACATTTTTCTGGCGGTTCGCTAATATTTATTTAAGACTTATGAGTAACGTATCATCCATAACAACGGCCAGAATGGCCTCGTCGGAAAGTTCGTGATGGGATTTGACGTGTCTGCAAGATATGCGTGCATTCACACACGGAACCTGGGTTTAAAGTCTCATTCGAAGGACTGTATGGGGAATAGAGTCAGAACCAATGTGAACTCCGAGGGAAAAAATCCCCCTGTCCCAAAACGGCCCGGCGGAGATTCGAACCCGCAACGCCAGAAGCACCAAGATCACGAGTCCGGCGCTCTACCCCTGGGCTATTTCGGACCCCTTAGTCTAGGTTAATTAATGGTCACTAACCCCATGGCCGCTTGGCCTGAGAGGCAGTGCTTTACCGTACCTTGGGCAAGTCGGTGTGGAAGGCGGTGCCCATCTTTCTCTTTTTGTCGCCTTTTACTTCCCCTGAACTGAATTAGACAACAGTATGCTTGTGGATAGATAGACGGAGCGGGGGGGGGGGGGGGGGGGGGGGGGGGGGGGGGGGGGGGGGGGGGGGTTTCAAGCCGAAAAAATCCGACTGCATGCGTGGCCTCAACTCACGATTATCGTAACCGACAGGTGAACTGCGTGACAAAGCGATGGCCAGGTGGGCTCAGGTAGCTCCAATTTCTTCAATTAAGATTTATTTGATGTGGACCACCCCTTATGCCCCACACCCATATCTACATTACCATCAGTCCAGGGGGAAATGGTTGGAGCAGGACAGCGGTGGGTAGAGGGGGTAACAGATTCTCATCGAAGGAACCTTTATGCCTGATCTTTGCGAGCCTTAACGAGCTTGATAGGTCTCGAGGTCCTGCTTCCTGCCTTAATAGTAGCATGCTATGAACCGCCACGAAGCGCAACGAGACTCAGTTTGCGATGGGGTTTCATTTACAGTGAAAACAATGACACACACCGCTCTATGTTTTACGAAGAGAAAGCATATGGTTCTAACTCATCTACTTGAGCGTACCATACAGACATTAATCCTGCTGTTCCATTAAGTTAATTTTTTTTTTAACATATTCTGTCCCATTTCCTCTTTTTTTTCTTTCTTTTTTTTTTTTTTTTTAGTGGATTGCATTCCGGGGCCATGGTCCCATGGTCGGTGTGTTCGAGAAACGGTCGCACGTGCGGTTACAAGTGGGGGGTACAAACCAGAACCCGACAGATTCTGCAACCCAATTCGCCCAATGGCCAAGAATGCCCCACTCTGAGCCGGACACAGCGCTGCCGACTGGCCAACCGATGGTGCAGTGGTGAGTATAAGGGCAGCCCATCATCTCTTCCTCATTTGGATTAGAGGAGACTTTGTTTTAGGCTAGATCGACGATACAGTAAGCAACCTTTAGAACTTTTTTTTGTTGTTGATATGTAACAAAGCTATAATTTCCACTATATAACTGGGGAAAAAAAACTATGCGTGGTTCATATGTTTTACACTATTTGCTAATATGATGTAGCATCTTTTTCGCTAATCTAATGATGAATCATAGTCGTAACTTCTGACTAACTATGTGTAACCTAACACACTCATAACGGAATTTTATATACAGGCAAGACGTTTCACATTTTTAGGAATGTATCATGTGTGTTATGCTGAATGATAGTTCATGTTTATATTTTCAGTTTTCCAACGTTAAATGTCATAATCCATTTTATCAACTTACGTATATCATTGGGTTTTTTTTCCCTGGTAGCTGGCAATTTCTTTAAACATGAAACAGTAATTTGACAACAACAGTTTGTCCTTTGTAAAACTGATATGGGTATGCAGGACATGAACGAATTAATTGTAACAATATAATTGTTTGAAAAATGAAATTAGGAGTAGCTATCCTACCATTCTCTTCAAAGAAGTAAGCAAATGTTCGTACTCGTTGCATACGAGTGAACTTAAAATGAATTGTTGCAAATTGCAAGCTTGGGAGAATTATAAGCTTTGGGGAAAAAAATTATCAGTTGTGCATCATGAATGATGTCAAAATATATTAACGCGTATGGCAAAGCAAGTACAATAATTTTATTTTCCAAGAGCCCTCCACTACAACAGTCATTTCCGTAGAAGAAGGAGAGCAAAATAGATGGTAAGTATGTGTAGTTGTGCGCTTGTCGGTGTGCCTCTTCTTGCTTCCATCAGCTTTGTTGCACCCGTGTAAGCTTATCGTATTCCATTTAGTTGCACGTTTGTTTGACAACACATTTATTTGCAATGTTTTAAGAATATCATGATGATTTATGAGCATTTTACGGCCTGATTCATTGTGTTGGAGAGGTGTTTACCAGACTTCAGAAAGACGTCTGTGGAAATAGTCACCAAAGACAAAAAAAGAGAATACATATTTCGATCAGTCTTTTGAAAAGAGATATTCCTAGAGCATGTTTGTTTAGCACACAAGATTAGAAGTTACAGAGTTAAAAAAAAACAAAAAAAAACTGCACGGCGTTCTTTGTTAGAAAACAAAACAAAACAAACAAACAAACAAAAACAAAAAAACATTGAACCCTGGAACGAAAGTGAAATGCTCTTTACTGTAATCAAGTGTGAAAGCAATAGTTCAGGCAAATGTAACCATATGCGAACGAGGAATAATATCCACAACATTTACTAAACGATGAACACCAATCTTGTGCTGTCCTCTAGTGTCCAGACATCAATAATGAAACGACGAGCACAAATCTTGTACTGTTGTCCTATGGCGTCCAAACATCAATAATGCAAGATGCAAAGCATATGCACATACTCCCAGTTTATCTTCCTGAACAAGGTCACAATCTAACATGTGTCATAACGTATCTGACGTCACAATCAAACATGCGTCATAATGTATCACCGAGATGTTCCATAAAGAACAAAAAACCGTTTGGGGCCGTTATAGCTGTTAGTAACAGCTATTCTGTCAAAATAAAACATCGGGCATCATCCGTGACCATAATGAACATACCTACAAATTTTCAGAAAGATCGGTCCAGAACTTTTGTCTGGAGCGAGTGGAACACATTTTGACCACGGACGGACAGACACACAGACTGACAGACGGCATTTCTTCGTTCCCCGGTGTAAAGTACTTCCTGTTCTATAAGAACTGAGAGTACAAAAACGACGAAAACCAGTCTGGTGCTGTCCTACAGTGTCCAGATAACTCAATGTCACTTCTAACTCGTTTTTGTCCTCAAATAGCTCAATAGGCGTTGAGAGAAAACGCAGCTATTACAACAATGTACTGTTTACTAGTCCTTTATTATTTCATTTCTTCTTTTGATTAGTGGTCTCCTGCTCTGAAGACAGCGCAAAGAATGTTATTTTTTGCTTTGGATGCTTCATTTAGAACTTGTTGATGCGTTGTCACTCTTTAGTTTTAGCTGCTTGTGAATCATTATGCAACTGTTTAGGTCCGTTAGAAAGGTACGTTTGTGTGGCGTTTGCGAAATCCTAATTTATGGAGATGACACGGGGATAGGAGTCTTAATCGTTTTCTTATCCTTCGTTTTCAGCTTTCAAATGTTTGTTTGAATTCTAAAATTTTTTTTGTCTGAAATATTCAGCACAGTATGTTTTGTGTCTGCTTGTTGTACTGCAAACGAATATATCATGCCTCACGCTTTGTGTCTTTGCAGCTGGCTTGCGCTGCTGATGGTTTCGTAGTGAGCTACCTTTCCGGCAATATGATTTCGAATTCTTTACTGTTGTTCTTCTTCTCAAGAAAAATCAGCTGCTTGTTGAATCTTCTTTTACTTGACATTTCCTGTGTAGTTAAGGTTGGGGGAAGGACAGGGTGGGTGTGGGTACGGGGGTAAGGAGGGGGAGAGTGAGAGACAAACTGAAAAGTTTGCCTCAAAATAAAAAGCATTACTGGACATGGTAATTGGGAAAAGAGCTCAGAGTTCACGTGTACCCTTTACCGTTATCCTCTTCTTTGTGCATATGTTACACACTATGTAGGCTACATTGCTTCTTGTTTGTGGGGTTATTTCTGCAACGAAAATCGATGATAATGTTATCTTGATAAAAACGAGATTGTTTATTTTGTATGGAAATATGTTGTTCTGACATTTACGATGCTATTATTGACTACTGCATCGATAATCCCCTAGTTTCTTTGACAATAATTATGTGGTCAAAATACCCAGGTGCGTACCTTAAGATGCTGCTCATATTCTTAATTAGAATTTCAGCTGCTTGTTCATGAATATATGTATTGAAGTTATAAATGTTAAAGAGTTAAATGTTACATTTTCATCCTAGTTTGGATTTTCTGTAAATGTGTTAAAAGTTTTAAGATTTACATCGTAAACAGTCGCTGGTCTAAGCTTTTAGAATGGATGTTATCATGGTTCACTGGGCTGAAAAGAACGTGGAGTAATTTTGTATGTTTTTCTTTTTTCTTTTTTTTTTTTCCATTTGCCTGTTGACTAATCAGACTTTGATAAAGTATTGCGAATGGGATATCTGAGTGAATGATAAGTCAGTATTGCCACTTTATAAATAAACGTGAAACTAAGTAAAATTTTACAGACATGATAACGACGACGATGATGATGACGGTATCAGGGACTTTCATAGTTATTCTACGTATGCGAAGATGACGATAGAAATGAAGGCATTTCTTTAGCACATAATTTGTGCAGTGTTTTCTTCGGTCATTTTTCCCGTTCTGTGAGAGGAATCATAACAATTCATCACGGTCAGACACGGACTTAAACAATTAAACTAATTACGTTCGAAAGGAAATCGGAAAAGTTTAAAACAAGTGAGGACTGGATAAAATCCGATGCTAATTCGAAATTTATTTGTTGACTAATCCGCATCCTCCATATATACACTGACAATTCCTTGCTGCAGATGAGGAGTGCAACCGCCGCAAGAGACATCGCCACAGGATGAGAAAATACAAACGAAAGCGAGGCCGGAAGCGAAACCGAGGCCGAAGGAAGAACGGACGCAGACGACGATACCGGAAGAAGAGGAAACGAAGCCGACGAGGTCGACGGCGAGACAGGATCAAGCGGAAACGGAAAACACGTCATCGTCGATTGTGTCGGGATCGATCCTGTCGCTCTAGAAATAAACGGCGGCGCAAAAAATGGCTGCAGCTCTCGTCGAAGGTCACGTGGCTAGTATTTCAACATATCTCCCCTATTCTGCACTAAAATGGACATCCTTCTTCTCACCTGTCCGGGCATCTATCCACAAGTCTGCTGTGTTGAAATGACCAGAGTGCGTCAGATATATGTATACGCGCCACTCGCTGAACATGCTTGTGATACATAAGAAGCGCGTGTCGTTGTGACAAGCCCAGACTATCGTGTACATGTGTACTTGTACATGTTTATTCGCGTAGAGGGAAGGGGCAAGTAGTGATAAAGAGGGCGAAAAATGGCGGACGTTGTCACTACGTCTACTGGGACCATTACGCTGTACGGATAGCTTTGACAGCTATGTGTTTTCTCTTTCTCTTTTTTTTTTTGCCCCGTCGAAATTGTTCTTCTTTAAAGAATTCACCATGGCAACAATACACATTGAGAATCGTGTATCAGTTACCATCAATCGCTTGACGGCGACCAACGTACGTGTAAGAGCATGCGTCAAGAGAAAGGACAGTCTGATGGAAAGTAGGAAGCCATGGCACGAGCGGGTCACCTGCATGGTTCGTCACAGTCACTGGTATTTGTTGTTCATGGTTGTTGTTGCTTTTGGTGTTCGAACGTACCACGTTCTATGTATTTGCCAGTCAGGTTTACGCACTGTGCCACCTATTTCGTGTCTACTTTTGATGAAGCGTCTGATGAACTTGGCAGAAATCGAATTGGCAACATTCTTTCGAGGGTTCGTGAATCGTTTGTCCACTTTAGGTTGTGGGTCTTGCCTTCAATCCCCCCCCCCCCTCCCCCCCCCCTTCCCCCCCCCCCCCCCCCCCCCCCCCCCCCCCCCACACACACACACACACACACACTTGTAGACTATGGAAATCGTTGTATTTGGCCCTTTCGGCTTTTTTGTGGCTGACATATTAAGTAAGATATGCGGACAAGGCGAGGGAATCATCAAATTCGCTTTACAAATTTCTGTTTGTAGACCCGTTCCATTGGTCTCATCTCTCCCTGTAGTGTATTCATTACCTCTGCCCTTCTTGAATTAAAATTCGCCTGAAAGAAAAGTGCCTCCTCATAATGGTTCTTACTCATGCTTGAGGTTAGAAATGATCTGAACACCAGTGCTAGAGTTTCGAAAGTTACGTCGTTATGATTCAGGCTCGTGTGTTGATCCAGGCAAACAGCATCCTTCAACTGTGATGTGTTCAGCAGACTGGGTATATGTATGGAATTACGTCAGATATATCCAGTGTGTATTGAAATCAATTAACCGTGTAAATAATGCTGCTGCTGCTGCTGCTGCTGCTAACAAAGTCAAAATCATAATGAGTATAGTATTCTACAATGATAATGATAATCATAAAAATGATAATGATGATACTGATGATGACGATGATGATGACGACGACGATGATGATGACGATGATGATGATGATGATGATGATGATGATGATGCGAAATTCTTTTCCTTAGAAGGACGGGGCTCAAGGAGCCTCTCAACATACATACACATGGCTGCATGATAACATATATGCGTGTTGTACCTGCATACATACACGCATACTTATCACGGTCAGTACATGTGTATTCAGTTGTTTCACCGTATAACCAGAACACCGAGAACCCCTGAGATCGTGGTAACGTTTCTGGCATGTTAACAAACGAGGAGACTGGTTACTTGTCCAACCTCGAAGAAAATCAAGCGCATCGTTGTATAAGGAAAAAGAAGTCATGTGGCAAGTAATCCTTGATCAAATTCTGCGTGTACCTATTCTAACCCCCCAATCAACATTTTATTTTTAAACGCAAGGTAAAGCAGCAATTGCACACACGCATACAACCACGCTGCTTGCACAGGAATGATAGAAATTAGACGGTTTTTTTTTTAATGCAGAAACGAAATCGAAAACTTCAGTGTCTGTAAAAATGACTCCATAACTCAAATCAGCTGGGAGCTCAGGGGAGGGGGGTGGCCGGGGGGAAGGGGGAAGGGTAGTGGGGCAAAACGGTACGTACCAGCTTCCCCCTCCAAGTCAAAATGATTGTAAGGCCCGGTATTGGCATTGTAAGGCCCGGTATTGGGCATTGTAAGGCCCGGTATTGGCATTGTAAGGCCCGGTATTGGCATTGTAAGGCCCGGTATTGGCATTGTAAGGCCGGGTATTGGCATTGTAAGGCCCGGTATTGGCATTGTAAGGCCCAGTATTGGCATTGTCAGGCTGGGTATTGGCATGGTAAGACCCGGTATTGGCATGGTAAGGCCCGGTATTGGCATTGTAAGGCCCGTTATTGGCATGGTAATGCCCGATATTGGCATTGTAAGGCCCGTTTTTGGCAAGTTCATGGAGACAAGCGTAGGACAGACGTGGTGGGGCGCCCTCCGGATGTGTCTGCTCATTGACGCTGGATTCGTGACTTAATCATCATTATCGCTAGGGGGCTCAGCAGGTGGTGTCCTGCGTATGTTGGATCAACACCAGCACCACTGCACACCACCAAAGTCACTGGGCAGCAGAGCAGTGTCTCCTCTGGTGGGCTGCCCCCTCCCTGAGGACTTGACATTGACCACTAACTGTGGATTGCCAGTGCCGGAGCTGTGGCGGGACAAACCAGGAGGTGTAGGTGTGGACGGGAAACCGGAATGAAGGATGTGGGGTCACGCAACTGAACTTATACAGAAGATGAGACCAAAAAAAAAAAAAAAAAAGGTAAAGTAGGAGGTGAGGGTGGAGGTGGTGGTGGGAAGGGATGGGGTGGTGGTGGTGGTTCCCCGCCAATGATGTTGTACCACTGACATAGAGACAGAAAAGCAACACAGAGCGAACCACCCGGTCTGTGCTGTGTCACACTCTGAACTGCTCTAGCAGAGCAAAAAGTCTACAGCAACTGTATACTATAGTATAAGAGTCTGTGCGACATTCGGCGAAGTTGAGCTGAAAGACTGTATAGTCACTATATAGTCTTTTGGTCACCTTTTCACTTTTTCATGTTTATTTCAAGGTTGTCAAGTTCACCCCCAATTCCCACCCTCTTCACGCAACACCCCCCCCCCCCCCCCTCCCCCCCAACACACACACACACACACAAAACTCTTCTTCCCTTCCTCAACTTCTCCCGTATGATCAGCTGGCTGTGCGTGCGTTTAACAAAAGCAATGTTCAACGTCTTACTTACTCACTTAGGCCCATAGCTCAAGGTTGAGCATAGGCCATCGACAACACTCCGCCATCGCACTCGGTTCTGGGCTGCTCGCTGAATGCCTGTCCAGTTGGTCCCCTGCCTCTTCATCTCTGCCTCAGTGTCTCGCCTCCAGCTGCTGCGAGGTCGGCCTCTCTTCCTTTTCCCCCTGCGGGTTCCATGTCAGGGCTTGGCGTGCGGTGCTGGATGCTGGCTTCCTGAGAGTGTGTCCAGTCCAGCCCCACTTCCTCCGCAGAATCTGCTGGGCCACTGGTTCCTGTCCTGCTTGTTCAACGTCTAGTCTTTCTTTTTTTTTTTTTCAGTGG
>JADBJO010007317.1:40000-62500 GCA_016801955.1 Conus betulinus | reverse complement strand
CAAAGACAGAGGAATGATCCACATAGGCAGTAAACAAAAGAAAACGGTACACACACACACACACACACACACACACACACACACACAGAGCAAAATCCGAGAGAGGATGACAGCAAAGAACAAGAAAAGAACATGAAAGAACATGAAAAATGTTAATCTCTTTCAAGAAGTCAGAGAAAAAAAAAAAAAAAAAAAGCAAAGACAAGTGACTTGCACAGAACTTCCAGACGGTGGAGGCGCTATTTGTACTGACACGAGTGCCCAGCACCCCAAAGGGGACTGTAAAGTTACCGATGGAGAGACGAGAATGGCGTTAGCGAGAAACAAGCATTTGAGCTGTTTCTTCTCCGATATCGATCTTGTTAAAATGTTATCTATGTTTTTTTTTTTTTTTTACCGAAAAATCTTCCTTGACTTCGTGACCTTTGAACCATGTCAAAGTCAAAACAGGCTGTCACTTTCTTTGCATATTTTAAGTAATTTTGTCCAGTTGATATAGTCCCTCTTCGTTACCATATTTATCGATCTACATAAGTTCAGTATTTTTCCCCCAAGATGTTCAAATCATTAATTCAATGCTACAATCCTCTTTGTTTATTTACTTAAAAAAACAAAACAAAACAACAAAAACGCTTGCGTACATCCACTCAACTAATCAAACTTTCGTAACAGATCACAATTCTCCCAGAAGAGCTTTCATTTGATTCATTTTATTAAAATAATTACAAACATATAAAATAAAAAGCAATGTGGACACTTGTGCACGTCATCAAGGATACAATCCTAAAAACAGCGTCATTTACTAGCAGTGAAAGACACACAGACACACATACTGATGCTTGTAGGCACAGTTACATTATTTCCTTCTAACTCAATTATAAAAACACAGGTTTGTCTGTCTGTGTGTGTGTGTGTGTGGGTGTGTGTGCGTGCGTGCGTGTGGGTGGGTGCATGTGTGCATGTGTGCGTGTGTGTGTGTGCGCGCGCACGCGTGCATGTGCGAGAGACCATTCTGTATGTGTGGTGAGGGGATGGGCTGATGGAGATATGAATTCCGATTCTTGTACTTGTATTCTTCTTACGCTTTTTCGTCGAGACATCAACTTCCATATGTGTTCTGATTAATGTTGTTTGTCATACCATTGAAATCAAAAAACAAAACCGCTCAAAAATATGAACACCGTATTTAGTCCATTTATGAGGAAGTTATAGATTAACACACACACACACACACACACACACACACACACACACACCATAAGAATGAACTCTGAATAAACAGCAACAACAAAGAACAACAACAAACAAACAGAAAAGTGCTGACTACAATGGTACTAGATAGGGATTGTAAGCAAACATCTAATGTTGTCTCAATATGATGTGTTTATCCTTAAATTCCCGCTGTTCACATACATCTGATTCATGTTCAAAATGAACAAAAAAACGAAAAAATGTTAGCACAAACTGACACTACTCATCCTCCTTCATTAGTCAAGCAGTAGTCAACACAGAGAAATGTGCTTTCTATACATCCATCCCCAGCCCCCCCCACCCCCCACCCACCCACTCGGCACTCCCATCCCACCCCTTCCCAATCCCCAAACACTCGCGTGCACATAGTTAAGTAAATCAACCAGCAACCTGTCAAAGACGTGTGGAAAACAAGAACAAAAACCAACTCCCCCAAAAGTTTTTTTGTTCTTCCCAGCTGCAAATATATACTTCAGATCATCGAATTACAGGTAACTGGTTCGTCAAAAGCTGCATTCTGTCAGTATCGGATTTTGTGATAACTGAAATGCTTTAAAAAATGAGTCCGGATCATGTGTTTCACAGCTGTTCAATCAGCCCTGCTCATGCATTTGTATCATTTCTAGAAGAAAGCACAGTATACTCAACAAAATAGATGCTTTCAACGCAGAAAAAAAGTCAATCGACAGTGTGAATTTTCCTTTTTTTTTTCTCTCCTTGCTGAAACATAAAGGTTATGCTATTGTGGAGTGGAATGATATCACGGTACAACAGTAGTTCTGTAGGAGATACATGATCTTATTCTTTTTCTTATCGTGGCGTTCATGGTCAGATGAGGTCATAAGAGAAAACGTTACCACTAGCAACTGCTTGACTGAGACCACAGAGCCGTGACACACAATTTATGCCTCGTGATGACTGGTGCAACAACAGAGGTTCCAGGGATGACGTGATGGACACTCAAGCCATGGACTACAAGCAAGATCTTGGAGATGTAGGATCCCAGGAGCTAACAACCCACAAGAAGGCTAAGAAAGGACCTGACACAGGGCTCTATACAAGAGGATCTGCCAAGAAAAGAATGCAAAGGATTCTGGATTAAAAAAAAAAAGAACAAAGGAAAAAACAATCAAACAAAAACAAGTGTGATGACTCTGAGAAAAACCTACATAACAACGACAAAAAGAATGCCTATAGATTGTAAATATTTGACAAAACATAAGCAATGTAAAAGTCACACCATTCAAGACAAAAGGCAGCATCTGTGTCACACGAGAAAAAGGTTTAAAAACATACACTGAGAATGGCTTAAAAGTCTACAACAAACAGAGCAAAGGAGATCCGAGAGTGGTAACGATACAAGCTCCATCAAACGAGGATGACGCTTCGTGTTCAAGTTGTAGGAGCAGTGTAGTCACTGAAATGTGGCAAGGCAGCAGGCATTGACAATATCCCTTCAGAACTTAAAAACGTTCGGTCAACAGTGACGGTGAGACAGCAACTGTTTCAAACCAAAACAGCCATCAACACAACATCTGGCATGCTGGTAAATTGACCCAAGCCATGAACTCAAATCACTAATTGTCCTCCTTCACTGGATAGGAAATCTCCAACACTGCCAGAAACACCACTCAATCAGTGTGACAATCCATGTTATGATGAAATCCATAATCAGCCACCCACACTTTTCAACATGTTCCTAGAACACAAAATGATTGTACACTTACATTGTCATCACAGTCAGTGTTGGTGGAAGAACCAGCGGAGGCCTTCACTTGGTAGATGACATCAATGGTCTGGCAGGCAGTGAACAAGAACTGGCCGAACTTATCAGCCTTTCGGTCAGCATGAACGCACAAGTATCGTCAAGACATTGTTCTAAACATTTTTGAGAGAGAGTGAGAGAGAGAGAGAGAGAGAGAGAGAAAAAAAATATGCACGTATGCGTGTGTGTGTACGTGCATGCATGTGTGTGTGTGTGTGTGTGTGTGTGTTAGAGAGTGAGTGAGTATGCACATGTGTGCATGCCTGCATTGTGGTTCACTCAAGTGATAACTCAAGTGACGTACAGTCAACACAAGAAAAGCAAAGCACATGAGAGAAGTTTCAGTTGTCCCGAGTTTGTCAAGCCACACAATTTCCCGCAGCAAGCATATAACAAGGGAGAGAATTCAGCAACTGTTGACAATAAGGAACCACAGCTACTTCCTTGTCACGTAAAGTCTGTCCTACAGCATCGTTTAATGTAATCATTAATACTGCAGACACAACATATCTCTGTGTGCAGAAAGCTTGATGCTCTCTCCTATGAAAACTAGTAGCCATAGACAAATAGCAACTATTTACTTTCCTTTCCTGTCTGGCTTTCAGAACCAAAGCAGATTCTCCTACAGACTTTTGCCCAAAACTATTTTATTTGTTGGTTGGTTGGTTGTTGGGTTTGTTTTTCTTTGTTTGTCTGCTTTTGTTTTCAGGTACACTAAATGCACGCTATGCAACAGAACCTTTTGCTGTCTCATCTGAAGGACAAGTACACAGGTCATCCTGCCTCACACAATTACCTGAGATTTGAGATTACCTGGTTTTCTAGCTGAACATGTATTTCACAGGTCCATCACACTGCTTACTCCAGTGTTAGGCTTTCGCCTGCAGACTTTAGGATTATTACCCTGCTGTCTCATAATCCATGGCTACTTGGCTGCGCTACTCCAATGCTGAGATGACATCCCTGACACAGCACCTTGTGGCTGGCTGGGCTATGAACAACATGACTCCAACACCATTCATCCTGGCATGCCAACAGAAAACCACAGCAACAGGGGTAGTTTAAAAGGAACTATCCATGTTTAGTCACCAGAGGTGATATGGCACCACTGACAAGTCATATTGGTGGTTCAGTGATGCCTGTTCTAATTCAACATGCACAGGACACCACCAACGAAGCCCTCTTACTGATCACAATTCTGCTCAGTAAATAAGCCTGTGGTGTCCTTCTCTTGAGGGTTGACTATCCTCCAGACTTCCTTCTTCAATGATGTAACTCTCTGGCTAGCGGAGAATACAGCTCTTTTCTTGGAAAAAAAAACAAAATCCTTATCCTCCCCATCAGAAGAGTCACACAAGAACACTGATGGTCGTTTCCATGAAACTTTGTCCAATGCATTCGCATGCTGTAAGTCCTTGTTTCCAAATTGACTGGACTTAACTAACCTCTTCACTGCACCGTTGACGAACGGCGTTCATCATAAAAAGTGTCGTCTGCAATGCTCAGTTGACGAACGCTGTTCGTCATGATTCAACAGTCTTTCTGTTCCCTCCAGCATGGGACTTGGCAAAATATGATAGCAGCCAAAGTGTAAATGTTACCACACTTCTAATCCTTCTTATTTTGGGCGGTGTTTTTCAGACATTTACATCCATTTTTTTTCTTTATACAAAAACTGGCTATTTCATATATTTTTCATATCAACCTTTTCACACAATCCACATTCATGATGACACAGGCCACAGGCCTTTAACACCAGGAGAGCAAAATAAATTGATACCCCCTACTTATAACTTATGTGCCTCTTTCACCATCCCTGATACCTCTTCTCCAACCACCACGTCGTCTGGATACACACAACTCTCCTTTACACAAGTTTAAAAGTTTTAAATGCCTGAACATACCAAAAAAAAAAAAAATCACACTTCATGTGTATAATATATATATATATATATACACATATACATAAAATGCATTCTTGGGTAGCATGAACACCACAATCTTTCATACTAAAAGGTGTTTTGGGTGAAAAGGAAAGTAAGGAAATATTCCTACTTAAATCAGACCAAAGAAAAAAGATAAATGCAAGCACCAAAAACTCTCAACTCAAAAAGATAAACTGAACACACACACACACACACACACACACACACACACACACACACACACACACAAATCTGCACTCAAAAAGGTGATCTCACTACATAGAAAAGATATACCCCACTACCCACACATATCACATATAAATTACAGCCAAAGTACAACTTCAAACATCATCAAACTACACCTTGAAATGCGAAGAGAATGATCCAGTTTCAGCACAAATTCTTGCTTCAGCACAGATTCCCATGAAACAAGAAAGAGAACAGCCTTCATTCATGACACTTCCTGAGTTGAATCACTTTTTTTTTTTTTTTGGTCAGAGTACACCTCCATTAAATAATGTAAACACCTTCAGTTTTGTACAACATTTGATTAAAAAAAAATTGACACAATTATTCTGTACTGAAATGAGAATGCAAAAGTAGCAATTAACATACTTTCTCATTTCCTGTTGCTTGTTTGATTTTTGTTACCATAGGTCGTTTTTCTTGTGTGAAATATGCATCCCAATGCTCAAATGACGAACACATTATACAATGAATGATATAGTAGCTCAACTACTGGCGGTTTCTAGGCAGCTAAGACGAGGCTGTTGTTCCATTCAATGCGTCAGTCTCTGATTAAAAAAAAAAAAAAAAAAAAAGGCAGCATAAAAGGGTGACTAAAAAGA
The DNA here is from genome assembly GCA_016801955.1 of Conus betulinus. Taxonomy (NCBI): domain Eukaryota; kingdom Metazoa; phylum Mollusca; class Gastropoda; order Neogastropoda; family Conidae; genus Conus; species Conus betulinus. The sequence goes on along the minus strand of JADBJO010007317.1, from coordinate 56,711 downwards.
AAAAAAAAAACTACTAGCATACAACTTTTAGAAAGCAGAGGAGCTTTGTATACGGAAAAGCCACCAGCATCCGAACAGGGAGAGGAAAGAAGCAAAAACCACAGATTTTCCATAGGTGTATCGGTAGTAAAGAGTTCAAATTTATGTGTCTGTGTTTATATAGCCTGTCTGTGTTCCTATAGCCTGTCTGGGTTCCTATAGCCTAACCAACCACACAGGAGTCTTTCAGGGCTGGTACCATGTAGAGAAGGGGAAAAAAAGATTCTATCCTGAAAAGAAAAGCAACAAGCATAACAACAATTATATCAACAAAACATGGATATCAATTCATTATATGACAGTTAAATTATCAACATCTGTAAGGCGCTTGCCATTCTGTTTGATTTTTCATTGGGAAAAAAAAAGACAGTAAAAAAAATTATTTGAAAAAGAAAAAGCTACACGTTGGGGTAAAAAAAAAGAAATGGCCACTGGGCAAAGATACTGCAGAATGGGACATTCTATACATACAGTGTCCTCAATTTACCACGAGAAAAAAAACAAACAAAAAAAACTACCTGAAACAGTGTCAAGTGTGTTAAGCACACAACAGGGTGAACACTTTCTAGAAAAATGACAGGTGCATAGGGCAGAGATAAGATAAGATAAGATATGTTGCTTATAGCCCAGCCGACCGCAAAGGGCCATATCAGGGCTGTCACCACGTTAAAATCAACTCACAGGTCATTCATCCACACAATTCTTTAAAGACATCGTCTAAAAACTCATCCAAAACTTTGTTAAAAATCTTTCCACTGTAAAATCTCAGATCCGATGAAAAATGTTAACCTCTTTCAAGAACTCAAAGATCGTGTCAGGCGGAACATCTCTGAACAAGGTTTTCATGGAATCTGCTGTGTAAAATGTTTGTGTCTCACATCGTGCAAATCCCAACACTCTAAAAGAATATGTTTCATTGTGAGTGGCACATGACACGGAATGCACCAAGGAGCTTCTTCACTCTTTAAAAGGTAGGAATGGGTAAAATACGAATGGCCGGTGTGCAGCCGGCACAGAACTTTCTGCTTTACGACCACCAGACGAAGATGGGAGGAACTCCTTTAGGTTTGGACGGATCTGAAAGAGTTTGTTTATCCGTCTGTGTATTCCAATCCTCCTGCCAGAGGTCTTTTACATAATCGTTAATTTTGGGTTTCAAATCTGAGCAGGGGATAGGTGTGTTTGACAATTTCTCTCGTACGGCATTCTTGGCCAAACGATCCACCATTTCGTTCCCTCCGATGCCGACATGACCAGGAACCCAAGCCAGAAGAATGTTGTAACCCCCTCCGCTGTCAACTTGGTAAAAAGTTCAGAAAAGTGTAAAAGTTCAGGGTGCTGAAGGTTGCGACCAGCTATGGCCTCCAAAGCTGACAGTGAATCCGACAAAACCAGAAAGTCCCTCTTCGTCGATTGGGAGATTATCCATAGTGCCAGAACCAGAGCTGTAACTTCAGCAGAGTAAGCCGAAGCGTCTGAAGGAATATGTTCTAACAGTATTTGAGAAGGAGCACCAGGGCAGTAGGCTGCACAGGCCACCATCTTCAGACTTGGAACCGTCAGTGAAAATTTTCTGATAGGATGAGAATTTCGAACAGAGGTCAGCATACAAAGCCTTGTATGCCAGAGAGCTGGTGGACTCTTTGCGAAAAGCTGCAAGATCAAAACGAATCTCTGGTGTGGAAAAGGTCCACGGAGGTTGATCTGGAAACTTGGAAAAATCGGACACAACTCCTAGGTCTAGACCTGCATTCCGTGCGTGAGGCTGCATACGAAGACCAAACGGCGGAATACAATTAGGGTTGTTTTCAAATTTGCTTTGAAACTGGGTCAAAGACACAGTCTAGGCATAGGGCAGAGAGGCAGCTAGATAACAACTGTGGAAAACAGTAACAATGAAATAGAAAAGAAAAAGCCAAACAAAAGAGAGTGACAACAGGAGGTAACTACTGACAAAGAATTTCAAAGAGGCCAGGAGGTTGTTTACACAGCTAGAGCTGCCGATGGTCCCAGGAGGCAAGCACCAAACCAGTCCACATGCACTCATTCAAACACCTAAACAACAACAATGATCCACATTGCATACACACACACACACACACACATATATGCACTGTCTTCCCCCTGTGGATCTAAGATGGCATGCCGATGGACAGACTAATGAGCAAAGTGAGACAACTGCAGGCGGAATTCTAAACAAATCTTAAATAAATGTACGCGAACCGCCAAGAGAAACGTGGACAAAGGAGTCACAAGACAAAACACTTTTTGTCTCATTTGTCCATGTTTCTCTTGATGGTTCGCTAACATTTATTTAAGATTTGTTTTAATGAGCACATCCGTCCGTAACAGGACGGGAACTGACAGGTCAGTGACCAAAACTTGGTGTTTCCAACATTCATTACCTTCTCCACATCAGGAAGAGGGTGAGTGGGTGTTTTGAAATCAATCAGACAAACCAGAAACGGTTGCCAGCTAAGCTGAATACATGGACGGATGCGGAGGAAGGGAACAGAGAAGAGTGAAAGCTGTGGTGCTGATGGGGGTGAGTGGGGGGTGGAGGTGAAATGCATGTGTGTGACGTGAGGACCGTGAGGAAAAAAAAAAAAAAGGAAGAGTGATCTCCAGGAGAGCTGGGCTTCAGGCAGACCTCACTCTGCACTGCCCAATCACCTGAAGGCAGTGGGCCAGGGGTCCAGGGAAAGGAAACTCTTTTCCAGGGACACTCACAAACAAATGGACTGATTCCACATCACACAGTGCTGACTTTCTGCTCTCAAAACATTTCAGTTCTGCCTCTCATCCTCTTCTCTTTCTTCTGAATTGCAACACATCAACTGTCACAAAAAAAAAAACAAAAAAACACACACAGTAATACTTTCACAAACTTTTCAATCACATCCCTTTCAGAGTTTGTGTTTATTTTTTTTACTACATCTACAGAAGCCTTAATATATTCAATCACAGTTCTTTTCATTGTTTGTGTTTGTTTTTTACTATATCTACAAAAGCCTTAACAATGTATCCCAATCACATTCCCTTTCATAGTTTGTGTTTGTTTTTTATATTTACATTTTTTTTTTTACCACATTTACAGAAGCTTAACAATGTTTCCAATCACAGTACTTTTTCATATCTTTCTTATCTGTTTGTTTTTCTCGTTTTGTGAAGAAGAGAACAATCACTTCCTGACAAAGATCTGTTGGATCCAAACGAAGATCTGCTGAAAAGCATCATCTGTTCACATAAAATGCTCCATTGAATCATGGCCATGCTGCGCAGTCCATACACAAGGCCCTGCGTCATCTTCCTCCTGGTCAGTCTGGACATCAGCACAGCTATGTAAGAAACACTGAAGGCCAACAGAAAGAGCCATGCCGCTGTGACTGTCATTCTCACATTTTTACACCACTAACCCTTTATTTCCTTTACACATCTTAAAGACATTAGGCAGACAAGTTGACACACTATGGAAAAGGGAACCAATTTAGTCTTATACACAGATTGAGTACCTTTGTATACATTGGTATCTCCACTGCTTGCATCATGCACGCGTGTGTGGAAAACGTACACACACACACACACATGCACAAACATCCACACACCAACACTCAATATAGAATACAAGTTTTGAAGAAGACACTAACAAGACACTACAATACATAATACACGATACCAAAAGATAACACTAACAAAACACTTGAACACATAATAAAGGACACCAAAAGATACACTAACAAGACAGGACGCATAATAAAGGACACCAAAAGATACACTAACAAGACAGGACGCATAATAAAGGACACCAAAAGATACACTAACAAGACAGGACGCATAATAAAGGACACCAAAAGATACACTAACAAGACAGGACACATAATAAAGGACACCAAAAGATACACTAACACTAACAAGACAGGACACATAATAAAGGACACTAAAGAGATACACTAACAAGACACTACGACACACAATAAAGGACACCAGAAAACACACTAACAAGACTCCAAAATGCACAATGAACGACACCAGAAAACTCACTAGATAGACCCTAAAATACATGATAAAGGACACCAGAAAACAACACTAAATAGACCCTTAAATACACGATAAAGGACACCATATAACACAGTAAATAAACCTAAAATACGCAATAAAGGACACCAGAAAACATACTAACATAACACTAAAACAACTAATACAGGATGCCGACCCACAAAGAACAGCACCCTAAAAAACTCTAATCATCACACACTGATAGATTCCAGTCCACTGTTTCACAGCAAAATTGCTCATCATTTGAGTGTGCCCCACAGTGTTTCCTAAATATGTTATCTGACTGTATAAAAAGAATGGCCTGCATGTACCTGGCACTGAACTGTCTCTTCCTGATGGTCATACAGTGAACAACTCAAGCTGTGGCACAATGACCAAGGGGTACACAAACACTGTTTGTGGAGACCATAATCAGCGACCACATCAGCAAGACTTGTTTTCCAATACACCGTACAGACTCTTCAAGAGCCAGCAGCAGATCTTCCCAGGGCACACTCTTCCCTTACATCCACACACTGCAGCATGCAGAGAGCAACACCGAGGCTGACCAGTCACCTGGCCAGGGCCTCTGACCAGACACTGCCTGGTTGCCACTGTATACACAAGGAGTGTCAGTTAAAAACACATAATTTTTCTTTAAATCATTTCTTAAAAATATTCTTTACCTCCTATTTTTTAAAAAATCTATTATTTGCTTCACAACCTTGTGTATCCTCTCCAACCACTGGCTTTATTCTGGGTCACTCATTCTCTTCCTCCGTTGTCCTCTCCAAACACTGGCTCTCTTCTGGGTCACTCATTCCCTTCCTCCGTGTGTCCTCTCCAAACACTGGCTCTCTTCTGGGTCACTCATCATCTCTTCCTCCATTGTCCTCTCCAAACACTGGCTCTCTTCTGGGTCACTCATTCTCTTCCTCCGTTGTCCTTTCCCAGCACTGGCTCTCTTCTGGGTCACTCATTCTCTTCCTCCGTTGTCCTCTCCAAACACTGGCTCTCTTCTGGGGGTCACTTCTCTTCCTCCGTTGTCCTCTCCAAACACTGGCTCTCTTCTGGGTCACCCATTCTCTTCCTCCGTTGTCCTCCTCCAAACACTGGCTCTCTCCTGGGTCACCCATTCTGTTTCCCTATCAGTAGCCAGACAGGATCAACCTGTCACAGTCACAGAGTGAACGGTCTACACAGACCTCTCGACACTGGGTGATTATCGGAGCATGTCCATAGGGAAGCACTGCGCCGCAAAGCCACTAAATCACTGTGACGGTGCCCAGGGGCATCTGTTCTGATGTAGAGGGGCCCCCACAGAGTACCCTGAAAAGTCAGCTGCAGGGTACAACTTGGTGAGTGACGGTCTCTGGCAGGTCAGCATTACAGCCTACCTCCAGTAACAGTGCCCACAAACTGGCTGATGGCAAACACTTCACTGACATAACAAAGTCAACTGTAGCAGGGGGGGGGGGGGGGGAGGGAAATCAAAAGGGAAATCATCCCCCTGCCCCCCCCCCCCCCTTATCCCTCCACCCCCACCCCCAAAGAAAGAAAGGGTAGGTGGTAAAGCTTTTTTCAGTGCACACACCAACAAATCACAAACCACACCTGTACCTCTACATCAAGATCATCAAATCATCAACACTCATTAGTCAGCAGCCAAGACCAACAACAAACTGACAAGGCCCATGCCTTGTGTTCCACATGCAGCAATAACTAACTGCTATCAACTGTTTTAGATCTGTTCACTAACAACACATTGTGCACACAATTGGGTATCCATTTTTTTTTTTAGTTTGTGTCTGTCGAGACAAATGCAAAACTATAATCATCACTAACATGAAAATACATGCAGGGGCATTTAAATTGCCCATGCCCTGTCATCCAGTGCACATGATAAGGATACTGACCAGCAATTTCTAATCAACTTGTCTGGTCCACCCTCGACACACACCACAGCACCTACATTCTCAAATCTTTGTCTTCCAACACATATGAAAAAGGATAATCGATCATAAGCAACACATATCAAGGCATTTAGATTGCCAAATGCATATCTTCCAGTACACATGCTAATGACACTAGCAATTTCTAGCCAAACTTGATGCAAACACACACACGCACACACTGCAGACCCCTCAACTCATCAAGACTTGACCGTCACCCAGCTCAGCCCAATGACCAGACTGACCACCCCTGTCTTCCAGTAAATGCTGCGTGTCTCTTTAAAGGCCATGCAGAGGGCAAAGGCCCCGCCCCAGAAGAGGCATGCAGGGAAGGTGGAGCGCAGGCTGACTGGCACCACTCTGCCCTCCCCTGGGAACGCAGCCTCATTCTGGTCCTCACACGAGTAGAACTGGGTCAGCAGCCTGCAGCAAAAGGTGACATGTCAATAACTTGAACATCGAGTCGGGTCAACGTGGTCAACTCAGTGTCTTGAAAAAGGGGCCGGGATGGCCCAGTGCACACGGCTTGTTCAGCACATTCAAAGGCTCCTGGATTCAGTCCCTGCTTGAATTAGCCAAGGTCAATGACACTGTCAACTCCTTCCCCTGCAAGGCCTCTGCATGAGACTTTACATCAACATCTCATTATGAACACAAACTAACAGTAAAAAAACAGACCAACAGCAGCAGCAACAACAAAAAACCAAAGCGCCTCCATGCTAAATCCCCCCTCAGTCTTCATGAAAGAGGAGGTGGGTGGGAACAAACTTCCGCAACAGAGAAGTTCCTCTTATATATCCTGTAATTTGGCAAAGCACAGGCATTGTTGTAACTGCCCCTTTTATGAAGGTTTCCCTTTTCATTCATTACATCTCTTGTCTACGCGTGCTACGTTTATAAGTACCACAAGCAGCATCAGTCGAGTTACCTGTCTGCAACTGTTTGACCACGGGAGCAAAACATGTTACTTCTGGTTTTTTTTTTTCTTTTTACTTTTTATTCAAATCGACTTTACTTTGGAGCAAAATTTCAAAATGGAGCGACTGATGGCGGAGAACAAAGCAAAATTTAGAAAGAATGGGGGTTAGTTGCCGCCGAGGACATTGACGAACAAAGTACAGGACAAGACACGATGCATTTCGACCGCCTGGGTCTTCTTCAAGTGAAAAGAAAAAAACAAAAAAAGGAATCACATTTAACATTTTAGGACAGTACAAATAAAGAACGAAGAGAGACTTATCTGATGTCCATGTGGTATGCTGTGAAGAATGGCCGACAGAAGGAAATGACAGAGGGGATTATGGGAGAGGAAGAGGGCTGGGGGGGGGGGGGGGGGCGCGTGAAGGGTGAAGGGAGGGGATGAGTGAGGCGATGGGGTTGTGTGGTTAGTTAGGGGGGTGCTGTGGTATATGTGACGGTTGTGGTTAAGGTGGATTGATAATAATGCTAAGGGGGGGGAGGGGGGAGGGGGGTTTTGGGATATATATACATATACATACATGTGTACATATATATATATGAGCCAGTGACAAAAGGTCGTGCAAGAAATGGGACTTGGGTAACAGAATTTCAAAACTTGAAACGGGTAAAAATTTCTGTAATTCTTGAAAGTTACATCTTTCACATGCATGAAAATAGAATGAAAAAGATAACTTGTATTATTCTTTTTCTGATGACATGAAAAATATCAGATCACCCAGTGATAAATCAGTTGTGTTGCTGGACATGAAAAATGTCTGTAACGGTGCAGCAATGTTAGACCAAGGGTTGTGAAACTGGGGGCTTTCTGGAACGCTGGATGATATTCCTAAGATGATGTTAAAAGTCAGCAGTTCTGTCAGTTTGTAAGTGAAGAATGAGGTAGAGTTTTCATGTCCGGCATCACGTCTGACACCAGGTCCTGTTTGTACATTATGGTGTATTATGTAATCATCCACTACAGCTCCTAAGGAACATAAAACAAGTCAACCTGCTCATTTCAAAGAAAAAAGTAAGCATGCACAAATAGTCAGTGTATCTTTCGTTCCTTTAATTCTTGAAACAATGGACAAGGGTCAGTTGTAACACTTTCCTGTATGGACATAAAAAGAATAGTGGATAATATTTTTTTACAACAGTAAGTATAAATGCAATAAAAACATGAATAAGATCAGTTTCAAAAGCAAACAGGATGGTCAAACCATACTTAGTTATTCATTTTTAAGTCAATCAAATATGAAAAATAGAAGGGAGAACCCCTTATACAGGTGCTTTGGTGATATGAGCCACTGCAGTCCACATGTTTGCGGAAAACCAGAAGTGCTCATTGGAACAACTTGATACTGAATTTTAAACAGATCAGTTCATAAACGATCCAAAAAGCTTTGCACAATGCTACAGTCTGACTGGCACTGACACAAAAGTTTACAAGGTTTACAAAGCAAATTGGAAAAGACAGCCTCATGGGAACTGTATCGTGTAATGTACATATATGTAGTCAAATATATCATTCAGCATAATAAATCATTATTTTTTTGTTTTATCTTTAAGCGCTACAAATCATCCAGTTAGGCCATATTTTTGTTTCGTTTCTGCTTTCTCCTTATAACGTTTAAATTCTCTTCCCATCCACCTTTGCGGATTCTTTCCATTTCTTTTATTACACTTTTGTTTCTTTTTCTGCTTTCTCCTTATAACAATTAATTCTCTTTCCATCTCCCTTTGTGGATTCTGTCCAATTTTTTTTATTACACTTCGTGATCTCTCTCTCTCTCTCTCTCATGATGACATCTCAATAAAAAAAAGGGTCATTTCAAAATGTCTTCAATCACCAATTTGTGTGACGGGACATTAAATTATGATGTGTATGTGCGTGTGTGTGTGTGTGTGTGTGTGTGTGTGTGTGTGTGTGTGTGTGTGGTGTGTGTGTGTGTGTGTTTTCTGTGGTGGGGTGGGAGTGGCTTATGGATGGACTGAAAAATTACTCCAGGAGTTTCAGCTGAATGAGATATTTAAAAAAGATAATGATAATGATAACAACACAGAACGCCTTGATATCTGATTTCAAATTAAAACTGTATTTTTAGACTTGATCAGTCATTCTAGCAGTAATAGCAGTTAACTTATATCAAACTCTTACTTTTCACTCAACTTTATGCATTATATGATATAACATCTTTCATGAAATGATACATTTTGAACAACACACAATGCTAGAATTTTAGGACAATATTCACAACTGACTGTGAGTTTACAATATTGAAGTAACTGACCATTGAGACGGCCCCTCTATCACGGTCCACAACGTCATTAAGCATAAGAACAACCAAACCTAAATTTGTATCGCTTGTGATCGGTTTTACTTTCTTACACGTAAAACGTAAGTGTCAGATGTGATTTCTGGCATTTCTTCGGTGGGGACAATAGTAACAGCAGAACTGACGGAAATTCAAATGAAGTGATGGGAAATGAAGCCGCCTACGTAACGGTTGGCACTTTCGTGTTCAGCAGTGTTTCGCACATATCTTGAAGGAAGTTAGTGTTTCACCACGAGGCCAATCAGAAATGGTTTTCATTATATTTTGCGCATGTGTGATTCTAAGTGTCAGTTGTGTCGAGAGGTAAACATTGGTGGCTGTGAATAAACGTTTACTGATTCATCGCCTTTCTGACATCATCTGCTCCTGGTTTGTGTCCGTTGAAGAACACGTGACCCGGCGAACGGATACAAATTGCAGATGGCTGAAACAAGCAGTGCGGTATATTTTTATCCCCAAAAGGGTCGGTGGTGTCGATTGGACATGAGCCCAGTGCACGGTAAATTTGTTCTGTTTTTGAAAATATGCTGACCAAACCGCTAAATCAGTGGATTTACTGTGTCAATGACACACTTCAGTTTGAAAAATATGAAACGTTGGATCGGACCCGGTAAAATAGAAAGCAGTAGCGAGATGTTAAAAGGGCATGTCTGCGGGACATGACGAAACACATCTGACCAAGTATTCTTTTGGATTCGACTCAGACTTCACAAAAGAGCAAGTGAATGTGGTTTCAGGACAAAAACGTTGACGAAAATGTAGTGTTATCATTTCATGTGTTCAAGTTTTCGTTACGATTCTGCAAGGGCTGTAGGGGATATGTTGTTTGCGGTATATCGCGGGATGTCCCATTTCAGCATGGCCGATTTGGTTTGTTTTTTTCAAATAAAAATGAGTTGTATCGACACGATCCAGTATATCTCCCTGATATTGTGGCAGTTATCTCTTTAAGATACAAGCAAACAAAAATACACCCAACAAAGTGGGGAAAAATGTTTTGGATAGTTTACTTCTCCAATCAAACACACAAGGGTATGCCACCATGACGTTTTGTCACTGACTCACATATACACACACACATACACACACACAACATGCATCATACATACATATATGTACATGTGTGCACATACATACACATACATGCACATACACACATACATATATATATACACACATATACACACACATACATATATATGGATACACACACACACACACACACACACACACATATATATATATATATATATATATATATATATATATATATATATATATATATATATATATATACATATATATAGTATTTTGTTCGTCAATGTCCTCGGCGGCAACTAACCCCCACTCTTTCTAAATTTTGGAGCAAAGCATAATCCTTCCTTAACATTCCTTTTTTTTTTTTCATTTGTCAACTACAATGTTTGCATGATCTATGTATAACAGGTATGCCTGGTTTGGCTGCTGAACTGTTATTTACAAAGATCAACCTCTGTGATTTCATTTCAAACTTGCCTCACTGCAACGTGACTTCACTGTTGAGTTGTTATTTACAAAGATCAGCCTCTGTGATTTCATTTCAAACTTGCCTCACTACTTCACTGTTGAGTTGTTATATACAAAGATCAACCTCTGTGATTTCATTTCAAACTTGCCTCACTGCAACGCTACTTCACTGTTGAGTTGTTATTTACAAAGATCAGCCTCTGTGATTTCATTTCAAACTTGCCTCACTACTTCACTGTTGAGTTGTTATTTACAAAGATCAACCTCTGTGATTTCATTTCAAACTTGCCTCACTGCAACGCGACTTCACTGTTGAGTTGTTATTTACAAAGATCAGCCTCTGTGATTTCATTTCAAACTTGCCTCACTGCAACGCTACTTCACTGTTGAGTTGTTATTTACAAAGATCAGCCTCTGTGATTTCATTTCAAACTTGCCTCACTACTTCACTGTTGAGTTGTTATTTACAAAGATCAACCTCTGTGATTTCATTTCAAACTTGCCTCACTGCAACGCGACTTCACTGTTGAGTTGTTATTTACAAAGATCAGCCTCTGTGATTTCATTTCAAACTTGCCTCACTGCAACGCTACTTCACTGTTGAGTTGTTATTTACAAAGATCAACTTCTGTGATTTCATTTCAAACTTGCCTCACTACTTCACTGTTGAGTTGTTATTTACAAAGATCAACCTCTGTGATTTCATTTCAAACTTGCCTCACTACTTCACTGTTGAGTTGTTATTTACAAAGATCAACCTCTGTGATTTCATTTCAAACTTGCCTCACTGCTTCACTGTTGAGTTGTTATTTACAAAGATCAGCCTCTGTGATTTCATTTCAAACTTGCCTCACTGCAACGCGACTTCACTGTTGAGTTGTTATTTACAAAGATCAGCCTCTGTGATTTCATTTCAAACTTGCCTCACTGTCATGTCACTTCACCGGCTCATGGTGTCAGAGACAAAGACAGGAAAAAAAATAAAAAAGCGATTTGAAATTCACTTATTCAAAGCAATACATGAATTAAAAAAACAAACAAACATATATTAGTCTCTCCATGTGCTGTTTATTCATGCATAGAATTTGGATTACATGTGCTAGGTTTAAACTGAGATTGGTGCCCGACATCTGGTCATAAAAGTTCATGTGCGTGGTCAGGCGCAGGCAGCCTTCAAAAGATTCCATGGCATAGAACATGCCATCAAAATGCATGGAATATACTAGAAACAATGCTTGGAGTCTTCTGAAAGATTTCTGTACTTTCAAAAGGTTCTGGGGCTATCCAGAAGCTGCTGGAAGTATTACATATTTCAGACACTTTTGCATAGGTCAAATAGTATAAAAGAAAAAGCATCAAATGGAATAAGTCTCGGAACCACATCAAACAACTATACAAATACTGTTTGTAAAACTTAAACTGTTTTTATAAGTAAATCTCTTAAATACATGTTAGCGACCGCCCAGAGAAACGTGGACAAACCAGTCACAAGACAAAACACAACGTGTTTCGACCTCTCAGGTCTTCTTCAGGTAAGACACAAACGAACAAAACAATGAAAATTCACTTAGCTGAAGAAGACCGAAGAGGTTGAAACGCACTGTGTTTTTGTCTTGTCTTGACTCGTTTTGTCCACGTTTTTCTGGGTGGTTTGCTAACATTTATTTAAGATTTGTTTAGATTTCCGCCTGTAGTCGTCTCACTTTGCAACTAGATCTGTTTTTATAAGTGCTGTGATTACACGTGTAATTCTGTGCCACCATCCGAAGCGGTTTCCAGTGATTTCCAAAAAACGAAAAAACTTGACAGATCGCTCTGCAACAGAGTGCCAATGCCTAAAAAACACAAAATGTAACATTATGACATTTTAAGTGAAGCAATACAAATTTAAATGTAGCACTAATACACACAATGCGACAAGTCAGACTTAACTGCATATTCTCACACTCTGCTTTGCACATGACGTGGTGGCCAACAAAGATGACAGAAGTCTTGCTATTCATTGTGTGTCAGTTGCAAAGTGAGGCACCTGCAGGCGGAGATCTAAACATAAGTTAAAAAGTCTAAGTAATACATGAACAAACAAATCACAAGACAAAGCAGGGTGTGTTTCCAACCTCTTAGGTCTTCTACAGGTAAGATAAACAACACTCACGATAATGAAAATGAAGAACAAGCAATCACTTATCTCATCAAATTCGGCACAAAATGGGTGTTGAATGAAAACGAGGCCGTCGGGAAGGAGAAAATGCAAACAATAACAATACTGACATTAATAATGATGATGCACATGCCTGCCTCTCTCACTGTCTGTGGCTGGGGTTCCTATCTCATGACACAGTGACACAGCGTCTGTGGCTGGGGTTCCTATCTTATGACACAGTGTCTCAGTGTCTGTGGCTGGGGTTCCTATCTTATGACACAGTGACTCAGCGTCTGTGGCTGGGGTTCCTATCTTATGACACAGTGACACAGCGTCTGTGGCTGGGGTTCCTATCTTATGACACAGCGACTCGGCGTCTGTGGCTGGGGTTCCTATCTGATGACACAGTGACTCAGCGTCTGTGGCTGGGGTTCCTATTTTATGACACAGTGACTCAGTGTCTGTGGCTGGGGGTCCTATTGTATGACACAGTGACTCAGTGTCTGTGGCTGGGGGTCCTATCTCATGACACGGCGACTCAGTGTCTGTGGCTGGGGTTCCTATCTCATGACACAGTGACTCAGTGTCTGTGGCTGGGGTTCCTATTGTATGACACAGTGACTCTGTCTGTGGCTGGGATTCCTATCTTATGACACAGTGTCTGTGGCTGGGGCTGCTATCTGATGACACAGTGACTCGGTGTCTGTGGCTGGGGGTCCTATCTTATGACACAGTGACTCAGTGTCTGTGGCTGGGGGTCCTATCTTATGACACAGTGACTCAGTCTGTGGCTGGGGTTCCTATCTCATGACACAGTGACTCAGCGTCTGTGGCTGGGGTTCCTATCTTATGACACATTGTCTGTGGCTGGGGTTCCTATCTCATGACACAGTGACTCAGTGTCTGTGGCTAGGGGTCCTATCTCATGACACAGTGTCTCAGTGTCTGTGGCCGGGGTTGCTATCTCATGACACAGTGTCTCAGTGTCTGTGGCTGGGGTTCCTATCTGATGACAGTGACTCAGGTTCTGTGACTGGGGGTCCTATCTGATGACACAGTGACAGTACATACTGTCTGCCTGTCTCAGTGTCTGTGGCTGGGGTTGCTATCTGATGACACAGTAACAGTACATACTTGTCTTTCAGCTGGAAGCGGGAGATCAGCCACTGCGACATCTCTTCCCTCCTCCTTGGGCACAGCCTCCATGGGAATCTTCTGCACATGGACATGCACCTTCCTCGTGTGGCCCGACAGAAAATCTGCACAACACACAGTCGAGTTTCCTGCTGATCAATCAAGAGGTGAAGTTGAGGTTCGTTCAGTAGCTCAGTCTGTTTGGGTTCGGACAAAACAAAGTATTGCTTCCAGTGGGGAGCTTCCTGTGTGGCGTCTTGTGCACGAGAAGATCAGGTCTGGTCTAATCTTATTCGTTTGTATCATCCATCTCCTACTACCCAGTCTGCTGGTCAGTCTCTGTTTGGTTCCTGGAGTAAGAGATTCAAAGACCCAGTGGACTGCGGGACGTTCCATGTGGAACCAACTACACTGTCAATCACTAGAACGTGATTCTCTGCTGCGCTCTTTTCGCAGGTCACTTAAAACACCACCATTTTCTGAAACATTACCAATTCTGTCAACGCACAAGTCTTGAGACATGACAGCATGGATGTGCAGATGAATGGCATAGGAGTGGACTGGGGCTGGAGGCTGGAGAGACGAAGGGAATGGAAGGGGTGAAGGTGGGGAAATGGAAACACATACTGGTGCCTTCTTTTGTGTCTGAATCATGGCTGGGAATATGGCTGTCAAATAAACGTGTCATGATTATTACCTCTGTCTTCTAATTTCTTTGCTTCTGTTCTGTTTCATTTTTTCCTCTCCCACTTTTACTTTCTTTTGCACTGCAATGATACTAAGACAGCAGAGTTTTATAGGTCATACAGGCTGGCTTCAACGTGAGGTGACTACACAGCAGAGTTTTATATGTCATACAGGCTGGCTTCACGGTGAGGTGACTAGACAGCAGAGTTTTATATGTCATACAGGCTGGCTTCAACGTGTGGTGACTAGACAGCAGAGTTTTATATGTCATACAGGCTGGCTTCACCGTGAGGTGACTACACAGCAGAGTTTTATATGTCATACAGGCTGGCTTCACCGTGAGGTGACTACACAGCAGAGTTTTATATGTCATACAGGCTGGCTTCAACGTGAGGTGACTAACAGGCAGAAACTGAAACAATCTTATAACTTGAAAGAAGATTTACTTGAGACTGGCATATACGAGAAAAAACAGAGAGAGAGAGAGAGAGACAGAGACAGAGAGAGAGACAGAGACAGAGAGAAATAAGACACAGAGAAAGTAGTATAGGTAAACAAGCACAGGCAGACACACAGAGAAAGTAATACAGGTAAACAAGCACAGACAGACACACAGAGAGACAAACACACACATAGAAGAAAAATACACTCCTCCTCCCACCATTCCCCTTCTGCCCCGCTCTCCCCACCCCCTTCTTCCCTCTCACTCACACCCACCTGGCATGCCCGGAGATGCCGTTCTGCGACCGGTGTGGGACTGCGGGTGTTGTTATAGGCGATAGTGATGTCATAAAAGCTGGGGGCATAGTCAGCCAACTCCCGTATGCACACCTGTGTAGCCCTGGTGCGAGGGCACAACACATGCTGCATTTCAGGTGCACCTGGACACAACACAGATGCCCCGTCACAATATTTATATTCTTTTTTTTTTTTTTCTCAAAAACTAAACAACAATAAAATGTCCTTACTTTCTAAAATTCACTATCAATATACATTTCATATTCATGTTTGTTTTTTCAACATCCTCTTTTTATCCTCATTTTGCCTGTGTAAGATCTGAATTTCTCTTTTTGGTTATTCTACAATGTGCTTGGAACAGTTTATTTTTGTACTTGTAACCATTAGCTAAATTCAGCTTCTTTGCTCACGATTATCACACATTCTGGCAGCCAGAACGG
Organism: Conus betulinus; assembly: GCA_016801955.1. Classification (NCBI taxonomy): domain Eukaryota; kingdom Metazoa; phylum Mollusca; class Gastropoda; order Neogastropoda; family Conidae; genus Conus; species Conus betulinus. Next base: position 40,741 of record JADBJO010007317.1, on the reverse strand, counting down.
GAGAAAATAAATTATTTAGCATTTTCACGACTAATTGGAACTCAGCTGGGCTTAGACCAACCACGGACATCTGACTGCATTACAACATTCCCAGAATAAGATCTGGCATCTGTAGTTAAGACACAAACACACAAAAAGAAAGAAACAGTTCCTGGACAAAGGGCCTTACATGATCTTAAATACACTTTTCAACATGTGTAAACACATGAAGGGGTTTCAGATACTACCAGATCTGCACATACATCGTTGATCCAGATGAAAAAAAAAATCCCTGCTCCACATTTTACCCACAGGCACTGCCAAGGGTCTCCACCTTCTGCATTGAAAAGTGAGGGTTCTAAACATCTCACTGCATACCTGTTCACAGCATTATGATTCATCTCACTTCCTTTCTCTGATGTTTCTTTAAATTGTGTGTTAAAACATGAATCAACCTTTTCAACCTTTTGAGTTTCTAGCCTAAGTACCTCTCCTGCCCTGCCAGTCAGGGCTGATCTGCTTGAATGGAAGGGGACACCTGCTTACAATGTATTGTCTCAAAACTAGTGTGTCAAGACGCCAAAAGGGGGGAAAAAAAGAATAAAAGAACAAAAGATAAAAAAAGAAAAAAAAACGGAAGAAGAAAAAAATTACATGGTTACTGCCAAGAAATCACACAGCAAAAATCTCAATTTCACTGAATATGACGTGCTTCCCAACTGATACTCTGATAAACAAAAACATCGTTTTGTTATTACTTGA
>JADBJO010007317.1:32500-35000 GCA_016801955.1 Conus betulinus | reverse complement strand
ACGATTTAAATCTGAACAGCTGGTTTCTGAATACATGTTTATTATGTTGATTCCTCTTTAGACAGTCAGAAAAGAACTCAAATGATAACTTAATAAGTAACCAACAACGACAATCATATGAAGGACTGAAACAACAAGAACTAAAATCAGAATCATTCCTCGTTGATAATAAACATGTGTCACATGATGTCATTGTCAGAATGAACCACAGAATGAACCATAAAATCAATCAATAAGATCAGTATTCCGCAGTGATATTCCTAAGTTTCACAGGCCAAGATGAACGGCTCATCACCATAAGGACCTTAAGACTGCACAGAATCTGTAGTCTACATTTACCATCTATCTTCTTGTTCTGATCTTAGTCTGACCTGTGCTTTGGTGATTTGAGATGTATACTGCATTCTCCACCTCCTCTTCGCTCAGTAAGGCATCCACATCTCCATACAATACTATCTGCACAGAAGACACACACACAAGTCCTTTAGTCAGTAATGTTCACCAAAAGATCTAATGAATCTAACTTTGTGAGCCAAGCCATCAGTCAGCCAAAATTCAGGAATCAAGGAATGAAGGTTGGCAGTCTAGCTTATCACTGGAAGGTTCTGAAGGCCCTACTGCACATGCTACAACTGATGAATATAAAGTTTCTCACAACACAAGAACATGTACTTTCCACCACAAGTTGCCAATACTTGCAGACCATCATTTTAAATCAGTTTTGTCAATCCGTTCAAAAGTGCCCTCCCCAAACCTAAAATGGTTTAATGAAATGTAGAGATTCTGGACTTTTTTTTCCAGCTTATCACAGATTTGAGGCATATATATCTTTAACATTGTCAAATTCTTGATTAATTCAGAAAGGTTCCAGATGCATAGTGTGTGTACTAGAAACACTTGTTTTCTTGTCAGTGTCACATAATCATCATAAGAGTTTACATAAATTCATTACTTTGCCAGGCAGCAGGAGAAGGCTGTGGGGACATTCATTGAGTTGACTCTTGCCAAGTGGATCTTTTGCCGAAAAAAGGAAGTTTTTGACATGACAGGAGGGGGGGGGGGGGGTTATGAAGAGAAGGCCGGGAATTCAGTTGTCACCAAACTCACTCATTCTTTATCCTCTTAATGAATCTTTATATATACCCCCCCCCCCCCCTATTTCTCTGTGACAGATAAACATGCATACATAAATGACTCTGATATACTAAGTGCAAGTACTGAAATCAGTTCAAATAAAAAGGTAAACCTATCTCTCTACCACAAATACAGATACTGCACACATTAAAAGAAAATTAAGATGAACTTATAAAACCTCTGCCTACCACAAAGACAGAATATGAATGTAATGTAAAAGGATATAGAGCGCTTTACCTCGCAAGGGCCCAAAGCGCATATTACAGAAAAACATGAAAAAAATTATCTAATTCAAAGCGCACACACACACACACACGCACACACACACATGCACGCACACACACACACACACACACACACACACTGTTGACAAACTCACACACACAGACAGACACATGAGCGCGTTCAACACCAGCCAACACACACACACCGTGGTAAGTGGATATCAATAATCAGTCCGAGGGAGATGATGTCTTTTAGGGAGGTTTTAGAAAGTCTAAAGAGTCCGTGTAACGCAAAGAAGAAGGGAGACGATTCCACAGCGCAGGTGCCTGGTAAGAGAAAGATCATTGGCCTGAAGTTTTCAGGCGAGCGTGGGAAGCTGAAGCAGACAAGAATCAGTGGATGAGTGTAAATTGCGAGATGGAACATAGAGATGGAGGAGGTCAGAGATGTAGGTGGGAGCCCAGATTTTTCAGTGATTTGAAAACCAGGAGGAGAACTTTAAAGTCAATGCGAGACTGAATTAGTAGCCAGTGTAAGGATGACAGAATTGGTGATATGTGATCAGATCTAGAGGAGTGGGAGATCAGACGGGCAGCATTGTTCTTAACTTTTTTAAAGTTCAGATATGAGCGTTAAGGGACAACTGGCAAGGAGGGAGTTACAATAGTCGCGCCGATCAGAACAAAACCACAGATTTGAGTCTTCAGGCATTTTGAGTGAGGAAGCGGTGAACTGAGCTGATTCTACGAAGTTCAAGGTAGCAGGACTTGAACACATTAGAGGTATGTTGTTTAAAAAAGAGTTTGGTCGAGTGTAATGTCGAGGTTACGAACAGACACTGATAGATTTATCTCGTTTCCATCAACATTTATAGAACTAGGGAGAGAATGAGTTCTAATAGTGTGTTTCAAAGCAATGAAACATTAAGTACTATGAATGACTACTTTTGTAATGTTATCAAATGTATGCACTTCTAAAACCTTTTTTCCTGTGCTCTGAATATACACAGTATGTCTAATAAAATTGCTGTGCGGATGCTGGATACATGTACACTGCATGTCCAAAACGCACACTGTTTCTTTTTTTCTCTCTCGGCACTGCACAGAAGTGGTTTCTGGGGCGGGGCCATAAGTTCATATTT